>PVJI01009571.1:0-64436 GCA_004026765.1 Micronycteris hirsuta
CCCAGGATGACTGGCAGGGGGAACTTTCCTTTGGTGGAATTTCCCCCCCACTAAGGCCCTGGGCTTGCTCTTTGCACACAGCAGGGCAGTTACAGAAATACAGAACAGCCCAAGATGAGTACAGTTCAGGATATTGGGTATATATACTGTGTGTGCTTAGCCCAGCCTGGTCCAGGCCCTTTCCACAGTTTCTTTTCCAAGTGACAATCATGTCCAAATTGGAGTTCCAAAAATCTTTCAAAACATTCATTCAGAGTACACACAGTTCCATAAGAACAAGTTACAGTTTATCACCCAGTGTACTCTTAAGATAGAATTGAGAAACCGTTCTCTATCCCCCGCACACACAAGAGCACAGTATCAGCTGAGTGTCAGCTACACGCACCATACACGTGAGACTTCTATTCTTATGAGCTTCCCAGTCACTGGGGGTAAAAGACATTAGAGCTGTGGTTGAAGGGACCAAGGCCTGTCCCACGCTGGAACAGACCAAGCATGCTTTTTATCATGTACTGCTGGGAAACTGTGGTTGGCAGCTTCTAAAATAGCTCCCAGTGATCCCTGCCTCCTGGGATTTACACCTTTGGGTAATGCCCTCCTTGTGTGTTTGAATGTGTGCACATGTGCATGGCGGCTGGGGTGGGGGTGGGGGACAGCGGAACCTAACGCCTTATCCTAACAACTAGAACACAACAAAAGCAATGGCTGTCACTTCCCAGAGTAAACTCGAAGAGCCTGGGACTGCCGACGTGCTGCACTCTCGTCTGTCTCAGCACGCTCACTTGAAGACATGAGAGGCCACGTTGGAGAGACACATCTGTCCAGGACCTGAGAGGAGCTGAGCACTGGGTCCAACAGCTCCCGAGGCACTGAGTCCTGCCAACAACCTCGTGATTGAACTTGGCCTCTGATCCCAGTCGCACCCCTAGAAGACTGCAAACTCTGCTGACGCCTCAATAACGGCCTGAGAGAGACTCTGAGCAGAGGGCCCACTGAAGCAGCTCCCTGGTTCCTGGCCTATGGAAACTGAGACAGGAAGGCTGCTGCTGCGAGCCACCAGGGTGTGGGATTATTTGTCATGCAGCAGTAGATAATTATGGCAGGAATAATCTTCACCATGTAGTCTTAAGTAGAACAAGGTGCAGAAAAATGTGTATAATATTATTTATATAAAAAGGGAACCTATCTATTTCATGTGTGTGTGATCCATAGATGTGTGTATCCATATATATTTTTTCTTCTATGTGCATAAAATACCCCTGGAATGACATATATTACATTTATAATTTGGAGGGAGGAGAGGACTCCGTGTTTGGGGGAGAGAGAATTTTCACTATACACCTTTTTTTTTAAAATAAATATTTTATTGTTTAGGCTATGACAGTTGTCCCAATTTTCCCCCCGTTACCCTCCTCCACCCAGCCTGTCCCCCACTTCCGTAGTAAACCCCTACCCCGTTGTCCATGTCCATGGGTCCCCTATATATACCTTTTGTATCTTTATTGTGTATTATGTGAAATTGTTGACTATTCAAAAATAAGCATATCTTTTTCATGCTGTGTTACCTGTAATGAAGCACCGACTCTTCCAGTCACATCACCTAGAGCTCATTCCATCCGTGGCTGTTTGGCCGCCAGCCTCCTGTGTCTGTCCTCAGCAACGGTGAGGCGGACGCCCTTTCCACAGGGAAGGGAGATCCAGGGTTCATCGTCTTTGCTAATCACACAAATGTTGGAGAACCTGCTGGCAAAGCTGTTGCCATCGGCATTTCTCACATGAATGACATCCAAAGAACCAGGGTGCCTCTCTCTGTTGGTGATCACGCCAGTTCTTCCCAGGTTAGCACTTCCAGTCACCATACACAGGTCACCCGTGTCAAACTTGATGGATGAAATCAGCAATTTGCCAGTCTCCAAATTAGTCTGAATGGTGTCATACACCTTGAGGAGGGGATCAGGGTCACGAATGGTGCAAGCATCGTGGGTCACCAGTTGAGGGATTCCTTTCGTGTCCACACAAAGATCTTCATTTTGCACAGCTTGTCCTTGGTGTCCTGGGGTGCAATACAATGAACGGCAAAGCAACCCTCGGTGCCATGGATCAGATGGAAATTCTCTCTGGTCTTGTCAGCGCCGATCTTGTCACATCCATAAAAGCGGCAGGGGAGGTTATACCAGTTTGGACCTTGCCATTGTTCTTAATAAACAGCTGCATGCTGGTCTTCTTTACCGCTTCTCCTGCTGGAGCGTTCCCCAGGCCGTGCTTTACGGAAATGACGAGAGGGAGACGTTCTCTTAGCTTGTGGGGCTGTGGATGGATGAGGAGCAAACACATGGGTCAACTTATCTAGCGTCCAATGCTTTAGAGCTGCTGCACGCTCCACATGTTTCTTGGGGCAGCAAAATATATTCTTCAAATAATAAAAATAAATCAAGAAAGCACCCTAGAAAAAGAGAATGAAAATAACTTTAAAAGCGGTTAATTAAGCCCCAAACTGAGGAGCTATTATTGGTTTGTGCCTGCCTTTTACTCCCCACCTTTACGTGCTGTCACCTCTACTTTCAGAGTGTTCCCAATCTGTCCCAGTTCTCCTTCTCCGTCTTCACTCCTCTGCCTTAGACCAAGGCACACACATCTTTTGCTTGGACTAGACCATTGCAATAGCTTCTGAACCATCCGCCCTGCTGCTGCTCCTACCTCTCTTTCTGATCACGTTCCACCCAGCTGCCAGCGGGATCTTTAAAAATTAAAAATTGCATCAGGTCACTCTGTTCAAACTGGAGTTTTCAGGCCAAATTTTCACTTTCTCTTCTGCCATCTTTGGTATAGGAGATAGCTTCCAATTTTAGAAACACTCCTGAAAAAAAACAAAAACAAAGGGGAAGAGGTACTAATATTTATTAGGTGCTTATGTAAAGCAGACTTTACATATATTACACTGTCTACTCTTCACAACAGCCCTATGGTAGGGCACAATTCCTGTTCCTGTTTTACGGACGAGGAGAGTCGAGGTCAAGGAGGCTGCAGAGAAGGCCATGGGACTGTCTGTCGAGCATCCCCTTCCCCTGGGACTTACCTCCCCTTCGCTCCATCCACTTGCTTACTGTAGGAACTGTCATCATCTGCAATTACCCTGCCTCCTGGCCACCGCTGATTGGCTCCAGGGCAGCCATCTGACCCAATCTGCGCTGCAGAGACTCCCTGTCCTGCAGGAACCCTCCCCCAGCCGCTCACAGCGGCGGGGAGACGAGTGAGCCAGAACAGGAGACAGGCCTCTGACAATCATCGCTCTCAGCTGAGAAGATGGATACTGAATGGTGGTGGCCAAATTTCCCTGGATTTGGACCAGGAAACCTGGCTACTCCTCCCCCTTCTACACTGAAATTGAGCTTGTCACTTTCTCTGCACCTCAGTATCAGTGTTTGTACTGTTACGGGGTGGGGACCGGCGGGGTGGCCTGGACTGGAGGAGATTGTGTCCGACGGTCCTAACTTGCTCTGTGACCCTGGGAACTCTGTTTCCCCACTCTGGGCTCTGTGTCCTTAACTGTAAAATGACTGTTTGAAGATGGCAGTGGGGAGGAGGGGAATGGGTGAGAGATCTCCCCAGAAGGTCTTCCCAGTTCAGAAAATCACAGGACCATCAGAGGTAAGATGCTGCTGCCTCCCTTTCCTCAGTAAGAGAGATGTCTTTCCCCCTCCTGGCCTCTTTAACGATAGGATGGTGGACCTTCTAATCCAGGACTCCTGACTTGGAAGGGGCCGATCTCTCTCAGAACAAAATAACCACAGAGACGAAAACCATCTGTGGTGCGGTGGAGACCCTGCCAGAGGCCCCTTAGCAGCCTGCCTCTTGCCAAGACCCGAGCCCCCACCCCCAACCCCCTCGGCAGCTCCTTGCGCCCGAGATTTGATTAAATGTTACATTTCCCATCATGCACTAGGGCCGGCTGCTCGGAGGTTACTAACTGCTCTTAAGAGTTCTTTATACAACTGCACTTGGGCTCCCAGCCACCAAATTCTTCCTGTTCATGCATTACTTAGATTAGCTAAGGATGTTGGCATTTAGAGCCAAACTCCAGCATTTATCTCAGAAGGCGGCCTCGTGACTGCCGCGGCTGTTATTTCCGTGCAGGACTCCTCTGCAGGATTGTTCTTTGTAATGTGAGGTGTTATATAGGCTCTTGTTGTATCTATAATTCTGCAGTTTTACAATTATTTGGCTAGGATTACACTCCACTGCCGGCCTCTTGCATACCGATTGGTCTAGAAGACCAAGCAGTAGACTCTAACCGCTTTCGTACCCTAGCTCCTCTTCAGATGACCCCGGCTAGCCTGTCAGCTCAGGATCAGCAGGTCTAGTGCCCTCCACTGCCCGGGGTGCAGAGAGGCCCTCACATTTGTATGTTTGACAGTTTATGACACTTTAACTTACACTCATATTTCTGTGGTTGCCATTTTACAAATGAAGGAATTAGATCTCACAGAGGAAATCTTTGTCAACTGCAAAGCAAAGCACAAAATAGTAATAATTTTCACTAAGCAGCCCAGTTTCTTAATGTCGAGACTAGGGCCGTTCTCACTGCACCACAACTGCCTATTGTTTATTAAAAGAAAACCAACTTTGAGAAATAGACGCCCCACCCAAGATGGTCCATACCCGATGTGAGGGTGAGGCTCAGCTGCTATAACAAAGAGATCCGATAGAACCGCGGCTTCAGGCGCAGAAGAGTTTATTTTTTTCTCATTTAATAGTCCATGAGGGCTCGCAGCTCTGTTGTACAGTCTGTTGTAAGTGTTCGGAATGAGTCACCCCAAGACGTGCCTCTGTGGCACATAGAATAGTCTAAGCTAAAGGCAACCAAAACCCTGGCAGCATAAATGAAACTTCCGCCGGCACCCCCTCTTCTTTTAACTACCTAGAAGAGTTTAAATTAGAGATCTTGTCCGTAATGAAAAATTATCAGAGATAACCTTTTTTTATTTTTTTAAAGATTTTATTTATTTTTAGACAGAAGGGAAGGGAAGGAGAAAGAGAGGGAGAGAAACATCAATATGTGGTTGCCTCCCACATGGCCGTCACCGGACTGGGAATCGAACTGGTGACCCCCTCGTTCGCAGCCTGCACTCAATCCACTGAGCTACACCAGCCAGGGCAGAGATAACCTTTTTTGGCCCATCTATATGGCCAGGCAAACTTATCATCCTGCAAATAATCTTCCTCCCCTCTGAAGCCTCGAGGTGATCCTTAGCTCAGAATGTCATATACTTCATTTTCCCTTTCTGTCTCTGAACCTCTTCTGATTCTGTCTGTATGTGGGGTTTCCATGCATACGTATGAAATGAAATTTGGTTCTTTTAATCTGCCATGTGTAAATTTCATGATTAGACCAGCTGAAAGAAACTTGAAAGGTAGAGAAAAGTTTCTTCCTCCTCCACACGGATAAGACCCAGGTTTTTTCCAAGTTGTTGCTCTGCTGTCTCCAGAGTCCATTTATGATCTGCATGGTTGAAACTGGTTTTGCAGCCTCATCTGGTTTGCAGCTGGCGGGAAGGGAAAAGAGGAGACGTGTTCATGATCTTAAGGCCTGAGCTCCCAAATGTCACATATCATTACCACTCACAAATGGGCGGTCACATGGCCACCCTTAGCTGCAAGGGGGGCTGGGAAATGTAATCTAGCTGATTGCCCAGGAAGAAAGGGAGATGGATTTGGCTGTGTAAGTAGCAGAATCTCCCACGCAAAGCTTTGAAAATCTCCAACTATTATTTATACACTCTGACCTTTCCCAGCAATAGCTCTCACTCTGTTTCTCTCCAGCCTCTAACTGTACCTGAAAACCAGCCATCTGAGGGCCCCCTTTGGATTTTGAAGGCCCTCTGATCTTCTAACAATCATTAAGTATTTTTTTATATTCTTTCAATTGTAATCCATCCTCTATACTGAGCACATAATACAATCATCTTTTAAATCCTCAAAATAGCCCTAGCTGGTGTGGCTCAGTAGATTGAGTATCGGCCTATGAACCAAAGGGTCACTGGTTCAATTCCCAGCTGGGGTACATGCCTGGGTTGCGGGCCGGGTCCCCACTGGGTGCTGCATTGGAAGCAACCACACACTGATGTTTCTTTCCCTCTCTCTCTTCCTTCCCCTCTCTCTAAACATAAATAAATAAAATCTTTAAAAAATAAAAAATAAATAAAATCCTCAAAATACTCCACTAAGAAAGCATCAACATCCTCCTTTTATAAGTGAGGAAATTAGGACTCTGGAAAACTGAGTGTCTGATCCAAGGAAGAGTCAGAACTTGAATTGAGTTCTGTCCAGCTTCAGAGCCCACACTCCTCCTGTCAGGCCACAGTGATGCTGGATGGAGGTACTGTCACGACAGCTTTTCTTCTGATCCAGAAACACCTTCTGAAGACCGGGTGCTGGTCCAGAAGCAAGGTCTGTGGGGCCTGAGGAGACCGGCAGGTGACGGTCTGAAGCCTCTTTAGAGAGCTCCTGTATGGCCACGGGAATGGGGCGGGGTCCTAGGAGAGCAGCACGTTGGGAGCATCTTTTATTGTAGGTTATGTTGCAGTTCCCGTCCAGAAACTCTCCAGGTCTATGACCCAGACTCTTCAATTAAAAAACAATTCTTAACAAAACCAAGCACGTGTTTGTGTCTCCTCCCCCAAGGACATGCTTACTGTTTTGGATGAGGAGAAGGGAGGGAGAGAAACATCGATCAGCTGCTGGTTGTATGCACTGCCACAGGGGACCTGGCCCACAACCCAGGCATGTACCCTGACTGGGAATCGAACCTGCGACCTCTTGGTTTACAGGATGATGCTCCAACAAACCGAGCCACACAGACCAGGGCCCACAGCACATGTTTTAGCTCCAGATATTGTTTTTAAAAAAAGGATAATCTAATAAGAAGAACTTTTTTTTTCAACATCCCTGGAAAAGCCCCACTTCTCTTATTACCTATGGACCAATATGACTCTCAGCCCATGCACATTGTGTTTTTGGACAATCTTGTAATCAACTTCTGGGACATCAATACTGGGTCAAGGGCAAGGAGGAGGGGCTGCAGGTTTAATAACTTCATGTGACAAACTTACTGTCTGCCTGTGTCGGTGAGCCCATTCAGAGAGTGTTCAATTCCAGATAGAGGGAAACTAGGAGTTATCAAAAATTGACCCATGCAGGGTTTTCCTTCTTTTCCCCATTGTACAGGTCCCACGCTCGGGCGTGTTCACTCCAAGTCACCACTGTACCTCTGGGCTGCTCCTGAGGCCTCCACGTTTTTCTTTTAACTGAACTGACATCTTTTCCTAGAAACATTTGTCGGCTGGCCCTGGCCTTTCCTCTTGCATCATCTAAACTAAATCTCATTCCTTCCACATATGACGGCTCTTTACTTATCTAAGGATGCAGCCGGATCTCCCAGAGGCTCCTTTTTCTCAGGAGGAAGATTCCAGGTCCTTTAACTCTTTCCTGGGTAACAGCGCCGAGTTTCCTAACCCCACAAGAAGCTTCTCTGTACCCAATTTTCATTGGTTCATCTCCCTTACGTTGGTCAGGAATCTTTTGGTGAGATGTGACAGAAATCCAATTCAAATCAGAGTAAGACTGATAAACAACGATGGGGGAGAATTTGAGAATGTATTGGCTCAGGAAGCTGAATTCCAGGAAATGAATCTTTGCCTTCAGGCATGGCTGGATCCAAGAGCTCAAACAGTATTATTAAGACTCAGTTTCAATGAAAACAGACACCCCTTCAATCACTCTTACCCTCTCAGCTGCATGGGTTTCACCATCTTATCTCTCTGGCACCCAGAGTGCTCAGCTCAGTGGGGGCTAAAAATTGCCTGCTGAATGGGCAAATCGTGCTCAGAGAAGAAGGCCAGCTCTGTGCAAAAGAGGAAATTACCCCAACAGGAGGCAAGCTACTCAACCAGCATTTATTGAATGCTTACGCTGTGCCCAGGCATTGCTCTAGATTGCAGATGAAAAGAGGGTGTGTAATAAATTGTGAATTTCTAACTGGGCAGTCGTGGTGGGCGGTCAGACTCCAGGCTTATTGCGTTTTTAGTAAAGGTTTTTAAGCAAGCCCTGCCCAGCTTGTTCTTGGGCATCTAAGTTAACACACCTTTGAAGTGCCAGGGTCATACCCCCTGCAGTCATAACCGCCTTTAAGAAAGCACAGAATCGTAACTAACCTGTAATCCAACTTTGCCTTGCTCTCCCCCAACTCCATGTCTTCTTCCTTATGTTCCCTCCTTAACTTCAAATGCATGTAAGAAATGCAAAATTGTTCATCTCCAGCACATTCCAGATCTTGCTCTCTGGCATATGTGGTCAGTTTGACGCAAATAAACTCACAAAAATTCTCCACAGCTTTGGACTTCCTTACGTCAACAAGATAAAGGAGCAAAACAAGCAAAGCTTTTGTCCTCAGACCTTACCTTCTAGCGAGAGAGGGGTTGGGGGTGGTGTGGAGACAGTAATGATAAGAAGCAAATTAACAAATACATGAAATGACAGGTCACATGAAATTTGGACACGTGGTGCAATGTGGGTGAGCCTTGAGGACACGCTAAGTGAAATAAGTCAGTCACAAAGGACAGATACTATGTGATTGCCTTATATGAGGTACCTAGACTAGTCAAATTCAGAGACAGAAAGTACAATGGTGGTCAGTAGGAGTTGGGGGGGAGGGGAGAATGGTGAGTTAGTGTTTAATGGGTACAGAGTTTCAGCTGGGGAAGACAAAAAAGTTCTAGAGATGGTGGTGGTGACGCTGCACAACCATGTGGATGTACTTAATGCCATCGAATTGTACATTGTAAAATGGTTAAAATTGTAAATTTCACATCATGTACATTTTACCACAGTTTTTAAAAAGCAGGTAAGAATAAATGCTATAAAAAAACAAAAGCAGAGCCCTGGCTGGTGTAGCTCAGTGGACTGAGCACAGGCTACGAACCAAAGGGTCACCAGTTCAGTTCCCAGTCGGGGCACATGCCTGGGTTGCAGGTTCCATCCCCAGTCAGGACATGTTTGAGAGGCAACTGACAGATGTTTCTCTCCCTCTTCCTCCCTTCATTCCCCTCTCTCTAAAATAAATAAATAAAGTTAATAAGCAAAAAAATTTAAAAATTACACTGCATAATTCTGAGTTAAACAAACCAATTGTAAAACAACAGGGTTTGGGATAATTAGAAAAATTTGAATATTGATATGAAAGAGTCCTTAATTTTTTTAGTAACAAACATGGTATTACGATTATGTAGAAAATGTCTATTTTCTAGAGATGCATATTTAATTACGACGAAATATTATGACATCTGAAAACTTGCTTTCAAAAACCTAGAATAAGAAAAGACGAAGTTGTCTGGGCCAGCATGGCTCAGTCAGTTGGAGTGTTGTCCTGTAACCGAAAGGTCACCAGTTTGATTCCCAGTCAGGACAAATGCCCAGGTTGTGAGCTCAGTCCCCTGTCGGGACACATGTAAGAGGCAGCCTCGTTTGCTTTGTGGGATGATGCCCAACTAACTGAGCCATGACAGTCGGGGCTATTAATTGATTTGAGAGAGAGAGAGAGAGAGAATGTGCCCTGACCAGGGATCAAACCCGCAACCTTGGCACATGGGGACAACACTGTCAACAACTTAGCTACCCTGGCCAGGGCACAATTTTTCATATGTCTCCTAAGTATTTAAATCTGGGATAGTCTCTAACCCCATCCCCTGTGCCTCTTTTCATCACACTTTGACAATCAGGAGGTCAGGGCAGTGTCCTGTGGAATGTCCACATTCTGGTATTGTGACTTACCTGTTTAAAGCAGCCCTCTCGCTTGTATGTGGATAATAGGCTGTAAAAAGCCAAGGATGGAAATCAAAAGATCAGTCAGAAGACATTGTAATGTTGACCTAAGAAACGTCCAAACCTGTAGAGAATTTTTATAGGAGTTTATTTGGGCCAAACTGATGACATATGCCAGGGAGTAAGACCTCAAGTACTCCAGAGAATAACAATTTTGCAGCTTCTTTTTTGCATTTGAAACCAGGAGGGAATTTAAGGAAGATTATGTCAGGATGGGAGAAAGCAAGGCAGGGACTGGATTACTGGGTAGTTAATATTACGTGCTCTCTTGGAAAATTGATAAGGCTTGTTTCTAAGGTGTGTTAACCTAGATGCATAGAAACAATGGACAGGGCTTGCTTAAAACAAAGATGAACTTTGTAAAAAAAGTTTACTGACTTGCCCAGTTAGGAATTTAAGATCAGATCTTGCTGTGAGGTTACTCTCCATAGAATACTACCCTCCACCCTTTTTTTGTCCATAGTAATAAGAACAAACTCCAGGCCCACAAGGACAAGAGTACAAGAATGGACACATGTGGGGAGAATGTACAGCTGACAGAGGAGCCTTGCCTGGCTTACCAGAGTAGAAGGAGCCAGTGCACCCCGCAGAAACCCAAAAAGGCTTGGTAACTGAGGGCACCAGGTAACGCAGGAGGTGAATCAGAGGCCAAAACAGGAGACTCAGCTGGTAATCACACATGGGGTTTCTTCCCCCAAATCCTCTCCCTGCTCTCTCTCCTTTAGTGAGCCCCCATGTTGACAGCCCTCTCACACGTCCATGAAGCGTTCACTGTCTCATTCCTTAGTAAGAATAGACAAAGATTACCAATAAGTTGAGGAAAGGCTTCAATATCAAAGACAGAATAGAACAAACACAAAAATAGAAGCTTGGAGAAAACAGGGACAGTGCAGGGAACAATATGATTTACAAATGAAAAAGTCCCACCCATACTTAATATCCTCAGAAGAGTAAAAGATACTGTGAACATGTAAAAAAGAATACAACGCGCCCTGGCTGGGGTAGCTCAGTGGATTGAGCGCGGGCTGGGAACCAGAGGGTCCCGGTTCGATTCCCTATCAGGGCACATGCCTGGGTTGCAGGCCAGGTCCCCAGTGAGGGCCATGTGAGAGGCAACCATACATTGCTGTTTCTCTCCCTCTCTGTCTCCCTCCCTTCCCCTCTCTCTAAAATAAATAAATAAAATCTTTTAAAAAAATCATTAAAAAAAAAGAATACAATGCTATAAAAAGCAAAAGAGAATGAGGCACAGCATTGAGAAATCAAACACATGGGAGCTAGAATAAAATTTATTTGAATAGAAGGGTTGGAAGATATAGTCTAGAACACTACTCCAAAAGTATATTTAAAAAATTAAGGCAGAAAATAGAGAACAAATTAATTAAGGGATCAATCAAAGAAGGTCTAAAAGACAGTGAATTTCAGTTTGAGAAAGAAAGAACAGAGAAACAGAGGGGAGAAAAGTAAGAAAGAAACATCACATAGACATTTCTCAGAACTGAAGGACATGAATGTCCACACAGAAAGGGTCCACGGAATTCCTGGCACACGACGAGAAATGGGCCTTGCCAAGGCACATCGTGTTGAAACTTCAAAACGTTAGGAATAAAGAGAAGTGCATAAAAACTTCTGCAGAAGAGAAAACAGATCGTATACAAAGAATTAAGAATCAAAACTATGTTACGCCCAGCTGGTGTGGCTCAGTGGGTTGAGTGTCGTCCCACAAACCGGAAGGATTCTGGTCAGGGCACATACCTGGGTTGTGGGTTCAGTCCCTGGTCTGGGCGTGTCCTGGAGGGAACCAATCCATGTTTCTCTCTCACATTGACGCTTCTCTTCCTCTCTTTCTCTCTCCTTTCCCCTCTCTCGAAAAATAAATGAAAATATCTTTTTAAAAATATGGTATAAAAAATACCTACCCAAAGAGTAAAAAAAAAAATTATGCATATAAAAGACTTCTAACAACCTGTATGCTTCAAAATATTGAGAAAAAACTGATTTTTGGTCTAGAATTCTACACCTAGCAAAACTACCTTTCAAGAGTCATGGTAAATTAAAGGTATTTTCAGATATACCATATTTCAAAATTTGATGTCTTATGTACTTTTTCACAGGAAGTTACCAGAGAATGTGCTCCAGCAAAATGAGGAAGTCAGAGAAGAAGAGATGGGATCTGAGAAGAAGGGACCTAACGAAGAAAAGACACCCAGTGGATTTCTTCTTTCTTTCTAGGAGTAAAGCCGTCTTAGAAGGAGAGCTGAGCTCACACCAGGGCTCCCTGAGCTTGTTGTGCCGAGGACCCTGTCCACACTGAAGCAGGAGGCTGCAGGGCTCCAGTAAAACAATGACATGAAAAGAAAAAAGAAATAGATGCACCGTCTGTTTAACCTTGTAGAACCTTGTCTTAGGGAGGCTGCTGAAGGTCAAAGAAACTACACAAATGAAAAAAGAACGAGATAGTTACCAACTCCAGATAAAAACAAAAGCTGTATGAGAAAGGAAATGTCACATGGCATACTACCTGACTCAGCAGGGAACAGTATTTAATCAGTCATAACAATGCAAACACTGAGTATTGATTTAACTGACAATACAACTCTAGTAGATAACTTAGGAGGACAAACAACTGCAGGGAGGGGAGCTGTTTAAGAGAGGTAAATTCTTGTCTAGCGTAATAGAAAATTAATGAGTAGTGCCTGCAATTGCAAATTAAGAAAATGAAGAAACAGGAATTTAAACAATTAGAACAGGTGTCAACAAACTATTTCCCACAGGCTAAATCCATTTTTGTAAATAAATCTGCTTCTGTAATAAAGTTATATTGAGACAGGTCCACTCCTGCTGATTTATGTGTTAGCTGCAGCGGTCTTTTAGCTACGGCTGAGTCGAGTAGTTGCAACATAGACTGAACATAGTTACTATGTGGCCCTTTACAGAAAAGAGGTGCCCTTTTAAACCCCTGAAAAAGTAAACCCCTAATTTAGAATAATGGAAATAAATATATGAAGAAGTAGCCAAAGGTTAAAAGTGGTTGTTCTGGGATACTTGCTGTATTGTTATAAGCCTCTGAATACTATTGACTTTTTAAATTATACGCATTATGACTTTTGATAAAAATTTTAAACTGTTGTTTTTAAGGAGTTGTCCTGATGCCCCTGGAGGGACAGAGAAGGAGGCACCGGGCCGACATGCGGGTTGCTGTCTGCTCCTTCCCCTGCTGTCTCCCGCTCTTCGCCAGCTGTCCACCATCCCGTCTAAATGGGGCTGAGTGAGTCAGAGCTGCCTGGCCAGAGTTGCGCAGGAACTGGAGGCAGGACTGTAGATACCAGACTTGGGAGGAACCCCTCTGGGCCAGCGTCCTGCTGTAAGCCATCATTCAGGGCTGTCAATATTATCAATGAGTGGCAGTATAATAGCACAGTGGTTTAAGTGGCCATGAGCTCTAATGTTAGACTGCTTAGCTTCATAAACTTCAGGCTGTCCCTCTAAGTAGCTGTGACCTGGGCAAGTTACTTAATTTCTCTGTGCTTCAGTTTTGTCATTGATAAACGGGGTGACTAATGCCTCCTTACAGGGTTGTGGTGAGCTTACTTCAACGAATACATGTGAAGTCACTTAGCACAGTGGCAGGCACATAGAGGCCTAATTACTAGTGTAATTGGCTATTACTAGTGTTATTCTCACAAACGACACACTGAGGCGCAGAGAGGGAAAGTGGCAGGCACAATGTCACACAGCAATTAGAGGCAGAGCTAGGGCGAGTGCCGGGAACTCTTCTGTCTCGTTGTCTCATTGCAACGCTGTCTCCTTGCACCACTCCGAGAATCTTGCATATGCCTGAAACATCTCTGAAAAGATACGGAAGAAATGAACAACAGTGGTTACTTGTGGGCAGGTGGAGAATGGAAGGATGGGGACAGAGTGGGAGACTTTTGTCACTTTAAAATTTGCAGACCATGTGACTGCATTGTTAACACAAAACAAGAAACAAACAAATGGATTCATTAAATAAATGAGATAAATAATGCCTTTTTTCATGCTGGAGATCAAGTAAGATAAGGGAAGTGAAAGTCTTTGTTACACTGAAGTACTATCTAGATGTAAATGGTTGTTACTAATAATCATGGTGCTTTTTAGTAAAAGCAAACTTTACTCTGGATTTTTGGAACAACCTGTAGGAAAGGATGTAACTTTCAGGACGTTCGTTAGGCAGGGTCTCCTCTTTGAAGAGGGACTAGGTTTCCTTGGCCACAGGTGAAGCCATCTTGGAATGTAGTGGAAATTTCCACCTTGGCACCCTGCAAATGAAAGGCCCCCTCCCCCCAACCTGGCTCTCCCAAGCCCAACACTTTGCATCCAGGCACCCAGTTGGACAACTCTTTTGGAAAACATGATTAAGGCTGCAAAAACGGGGGATTTTATTGGGGATGACAGTGAGGGCCACAGTTTGTTTTTCAAGGGAGGGAACGAAGTCCCAGAAATAGCTGAGCCCGAGCTGGCAGGAGACTGGCAAAGAGCAGGAGGCCCCAGGGCAACGCTCCCAGGCCATGTTGACTTTGGACGGGCTGCCTGAGCATTGTAAACAATTGCAGAAATGATTTCCTACCCTGGCAAATGTCTTGTTTGGACAAGGGGTCCCCTGCCCCCACTTCTTTAAAAGGCAGTTTTATCATTTGTTTGCAAAAATGCTCAATCCCCTCTTTCTTTTCTTGTTCTCTCTGTGGCTCTGGTCTCCTCCCGAGCCAGATGAAAAATCTTTGTGTTTCTTTAATGTTAACCAAACCCCCACTCCTTTTTTAAACTGTTCCAGGTCTGTTGGACAAATACTACCCAGCAACAGGACTTACAAGGGGTCTGTTAAGAATTTTTTAGACTGCAGTCTTCAGCCAGAGCAACCTAAAAAAAATTTTTTTTTCTCTCTCCTTGTTTATTACATTTTAAGCTCCTAGCACAATAAAATCTGCACACAAGGATTGGGAAAGCAATAAAAATGCAGCTCATAATGCCTTGGCTTGAACCAGCTAGTGCTCCATCTAGACACTGAGGGAACAGATTCGGTCTCACTCACCCTCCCGAGGTGTCAGACTAGGAAATAAAATGGGTTTCCATAAAGAAGAAAGCACAGGACCGAGCTGTGAGCTTTGTTGGGCTGCTGGCGAGGACGAGGTTCCTGGGGCTGGACGACGGGACGCAGTCTGAAAGTCGGCCAGAGTCTGGAGCGGTGCGGAAAGAAGGAATACTCTGTTCTTGACCACCCAGGGACACAGGCGACCACAGACCAGATGAGGAGCAAGATATACTAACCTATGTACTCGCCTGTCACCTAGCTTCGAAAGGGAGAAGAAAGGAGGGAGAATGGGGAGGGGTAAGAGGAAGGGATGGCCAAAGCGAAAGGGGGCAGGAGGCAAGGGGCACGTGAAGGGTGAAGGAGGCCGAGGCTGCATCAGGCAGAGTCCCCGCTGGGAACAGAAGCTCAGGGACTACTGACAAGGTGCAGCCAAGAGTTGAGGGAAAACCAGAAAGGGATGGTGGGCGCTGCACCCGGAGCTAGTAACAGCAGGGAAGTTCTTTCCCACGCCTCCTCCGAAGGAATCACACAAGAAGTTATATTCTTGTGATGCATTCTACCATCAAAAAATCGATCATTCTATTTGAAGATATAAAAAAACCACTGAAAGATGAATCCAAATTAAGAACCTACATGAGGGGGAATTGAGGTATAAAAAGACTGGTGGTAAGCATTACATCTATTTAAACATATAATTAAGCATATATAACTGCAATGATTGTTTACCAGGAAAATAATACAATTGTTATAGTTATTTTGAAAAACAAACCTACAAATTTTTTCTTCATTGCTGTTGACAATAGGTTATGGAGGGCAAAAATCAAAATCATTGTTATAAAAGGAAATGGGATAGAATAGAAGGAAAAGAAACTGATGCTTGTTTGGTTTTTATTATGATAAAATATACATAACATAAAACTAACCATTTAAACTATTTTTAAATGTACAATTCCACATCATTGGGTACATTTGCATTGTTGTGCAATTATCACCCTCATCGTCCTCAGAAACTTTTCATCCTCCCGACTGAAACTCCGTCCCCATTAAACACTAACTCCCCATGTTCCCTTCCCTCCGCCCCAGCAACCATCGCTCTGCCTTCTGTCGCCTGTATTTGACGACTTCAGGAATCTCACATAAGAGGGATCATACAGTGTTTGTCCTTTTGTGACTGGCATTTAGCATAATGTCTTCAAGGTTTATCCGTGGTGTGTCATGCGTCAGAATCTCCTTCATTTTTAAGGCCGAATGGTCATCAGATCCCACATTTGGTTTATCCACGTATCTGTCGATAGGCGCTGGGGCTGCTTCCCCCTGTGGCGGCTGTGACCCAGGCCGCCTGAACACGAACGCACAAATATCTGTCTGAGTCTCTGCTTTACTTCTTCTGATATGTACCCAGAAGTGGGATTACTGGGTCATATGGTAATTTTTAAAATGTTTTTGAAGACTTGCCATACCACTTTCCACAACAGCTGCAAGGATGATTGTTTTTGTGTTTAAATCACCGCAGTCCTTATTTTCGTTAAGAGGGAGTAAATGATATTGTTTCTTTCACGAAGATGACAAATTGAGAAATATTGCTTAAACATATTTAAAGTAACAAAGGTAACCACAAGTAGAACTTAAAAGCCTGAATATCTTCCAAATTACCAGAAAGCAATAAACAAAAACAGACCACACAGAAGCACAAAATCAGAGAACACAAACCGTGACAGTAGACTAGCCCTATCCATATATGGATGAATAAAACTAATATATACTCACTTTTTACAAGAAAATAAAGGCCATTTATGTATTACCAAGAAGAAGCATACTCAAAACAAAAGAACCCAGAAAGGTTCAAATTAAGGGAGGAACAAATAAATTGCAGGCAAATACAAACCAAAAAATGGGCAAAAGTTCTGTCAACAATAACAAGTTGAATTCAGGCTGTTAAAGGAAAAAAAAGAAAACCCACAGGCCCAAAATGGCATCATTCATGCTAAAAGCCCATGATACCAAAACTAGATTTTATATCTCATCTAATTGCAATTTTAACCTCTCCCAGAAACACAGCTTTAATCAGACAGTAGGGAACTTTCTGGTCAAGCACCAGCAAGGTTATCTGTGACACGGACCCTCTCCACCTTCCATAAAAACAAGAGGCAATCTACATGATGAAAACCCTTCCACTCCTTCCTCCCCCACAAAAGAGTGTCTAGCCCTAAATAATCCTTCCTTTTCTTTCCCTAATATCTCCTTGCCCTTCCCGGCTCCTACACAATCCTCCCGTTTTGTGTAAGTCCTAGGAATGTCCTTGCAGTTGTTAGACAGGATGCTGTCCAGTTCGTGAATCGCTGAATGAAGTGGACTGGACCTTCAAATTTACTAGGTTGAATTTTGTTTTTTGTTTTTTAACAGAGCTAAGAAACATTATAATAAATAATAGCATTGAAATATTTAAAGTGAAAATAGACAAATTATAAGGATTAATTGACAGAATGCAATGCTGAAATAAATACAGAAATAAAATTGTGATAAGATGCTTTAACTCACCTCTCTCAGACCTTGACAAATCAGAGAGAGAAGAAACAAGTTATGATTCTGATATTTTGAATTATATTTAATAAGATTGATAATAGATAACTAACTAGCTGGACAGATAGGTAAATAGATAGGCAGAATATATATTTATATATATCTCCTGAGTATAGAGACTATTTCTTATTTGCAAGCCCCCATGAGATATTTACAAAATTTGATAGTACAATAGGCCACAAAGGAAATAATTTATAAAAATAGAATCAGTCCTATTTTCTGACTACAATGCACCAAAACTGACAATGAATAGTAAAAATAGAACAGAAATTAGAAAACTCTTCTACATGCCTTCTGTGTCAAAAGGAAATGAAAACAGTAACTGTAGAATATTTAGAAATCAAAACACCACAGATAAAGATCTGTGACCTTGAACACATTCTAAGTGATAGGTGACAGACACGACAGGCCATATACTGTATGATTCCATTTGTATGAAATATCCAGAACAGACCAATCTATAGAGACATGAAGCAGCTTGGTGGTTGCCAGGGGCTGGAAGGATAGAGAATGGGGAATGACTGTTTTGATGGATCTGGGGTTTCCTTCTGAGGTGCTGAAAATGTTCTGGAACCAAACAGAGGCGATGATTGTATAACAATGCCACTAAATTATACACTTTAAAATGGTTTAGGTGATAAATGATAATTTTATTTTAATGTGTATTTAACTACAATGGAAAAAAAGAAAAAATCTATGAAAAGAGCGATTTATGTTTTCATTAATGGGAGGCTGGATAATGCAGACCAACCTGAGGACATTTAGAAAATCTGGACAGCACATGAAAAACAAGGAACCACAAAGGAATAGGGCCAAAATTCAGAACAAGGACATCTAGAGAGGTGAGCTCATTGTTTCTGTCACCCTTCCCCAGGGGGCATTTGATGAATCCAGAAGAGGCAACTGAGAGACTGGGAAGCCGAGCAGAGTATATGTCAGCCTTTTGGGGCTAGGGGTAAAAACTGGAGTCTGCTCTGACACCAGCCGGTGCAGTGATACGGCTCTGATGCTAACCACCCATGTTAGCACCAGGCTCCACAGGCCCATGGGCACAATCAGCTCCTGACAGACCATCCTTACTTCAGACACCGGCCACCGCTCTTCTGACCAACTGGCTACAAAGTCGAGGTTTCCCATGAGGCCCTCAGGTTCACTGTTTTATCAGGATGACTCGCAGAACTCAGGAGAGCACTATATATTTTTTTAAATTTTATTTTTCAGTTATAGTTTCCATTCGATATTACTTTATATTAGTTCCAGGTGTGCGGCATAGTGTCAGACAATCACACACTTACAAAATGTTCCCCCCAATATTTCCAGTGCCCACCCGGCACCACACATAGTTATTACAATGTTATTGACTATATTCCCTGTGCTGTGCTTGACAGGAAAGCACTGTATTCACGACTGCAGTTTATTATAAAGGAGCAGCCACGTGAAGAGACACGCCAGGCGAGGTGTGGGAAGTGCTCAGATACAGAGGTCGTGTGCCCTTTCTCCGTGGAAGCAGGACACGTCACTTTCCTGGAACGTCAGTATGTCCACCAACGGTGAAGCTCCACAGAGCTACCATACCTCAAGCATTTGTTGGCGTTTCGTCGCATAGGCACATGTGAGTGAATCTCCGTCATGTGACCCAGCTCGAACCTCAGGCCCCATCTTCTCCCCGGACATTGGCAGATCTGGCTGATAACATGAAGCTATCGAAGGTCTCACCCTGAGTGACCTCATTAGCACTAACTCAGGTGTGACCCCCAAGAGCACCAAGACACTCTGATCTCTGCGGAAATTCCAAGGGTTCCAGAAGCTCTGTTCAGGAACCCAGGACAAAGACCAGGCAACTTCTGTCTTATAAACACAAACCTCCCCCAGGCCATGGCTCCCTTATGACAAAGTGATCAACCCTGTCAGAGCATCTAAATTTGGTGGAACGCTGATGTAACATATACAGTAATAGTCCGACGTAAATATGCCTAATATTTAAAGGAGCCAGTGGGGTATAGGGACAGGAAGATTTTTAATTCAATTTCCTAATACATTGACCATCATTATCAGTATTATTAACTTGCCAACAATGCTAATGTTATATCATTTTCACACTGTGGTAGATGTAACCTGAAAAATAAGAGTAAAAAGATATTGGAGCCCTGGCTGGGTAACTCCGTTAGAGCATTGTTCCCACATGCCAAGGTTGCGAGTTCGATCCCTGGTCAGGGCACATACAAGTAACAGGCAATAAATGCATAAACAAGTGGAACAGTGAATTGATTTTTCTCTCTCTCTCAAACCAATAAATAAAAATTAAAAAAAGAAAAAAAGAAAAGATATTGGCATATTACTAGAGCTCCCTTCAGTTACCGATCAATCATTAGTCTAGTCCATTATCAAAATAGGTATGAGTATATGATCAAAATGTGTCCCAGGGCAAGATCGCTCTGGTTTGCAGGTTTCCATTCCATCTTGGCAGGTTCCCAGAGCAGCAGGAGTCTCCAAAGTACATGGCTTCACTCTTCAGGTATCTGGTATACTTGAGCTAAGAGATAATATTATATCTTGTTCTGAGCCTCATTTGAGGTGTTAATGTAATATTGGATTTCCCTCACTGAGCTTATTTATTTGTTTCTTTACCCTCAGCTACTATTGCTGTCTCTATTTATACCCAAACCTCTCCACTTTTGGACGGGATGTCAGGCTGGGCCGCTGTACTGGACTAGATCATAGGCCACAAGACTAGTCCAGCAAGTTCCTCCTTTTCAGTTCCCTCTCATTTATCTGGGATAGGGCTTCATGGGTACAAAACTAGGGGGCTATTTCTTTTTTCTTGATAGAAAAATTTATTTCTTTCTGTTTTTTCAGTTAGAGTTGACATTCAATATTATTTTAAATTAGTTTCAGGCGTACAGCATAGTGGTTAGATATTTACATAATTTAGGAAGTGATCCCTCTGATAATTCTAGTACCCACGTGGCACCACACATAGTTATTACAATGTTATTGACCACGTTCCCTATGCTGTACTTTATGTTCCTGTGACTATTTTGCAACTACCAATTTGTTCTTGATACTATTGGGCTATTTCTACCACGAAGCAATATAGCTGCATTCACTGTTATCCTCAATTTTGCCAGGTCGGATGAAGGAATAACCTGTTTCATCAGGCCTGTCAAATGAATTTAAAAAGTCTGGAGGCTTTGGCTAGAAATAAGTGATAAAGACTTATTCAAAGGTCTTAGGGTTTGCAAACTTGAAACATAGCTGGACAAATATCCAGAAATGTTCTGAAGAAGAAAGAGAAGTTAAGAGTTCTTATCGTGCATTCTTGAGAGTAATCAGTCCTACATCCTTAGCCCCAGGACCGGGCCAGGATGGTTATCAGGCAGACAGACGTCAAGCAGTCTGATGCTGAGCGCCAGGTGGTCTGGACCTGTCCAGTGGTCTGGGGAATGGACGTCAGGTGGTCTGGATATGTGAGCCCTTCAGGGCAGGATAATCAGAGAGTTATCTGGAGGTCTTCTGTATATCCACGTATTAACTCGAGACTGGAAAGTTCAAAGTTTAAATTACTAGGTTTGTTAAAACAAGAATAAGATCATTTTCTCATGCCTCAACCTACTTAATTTTAGTAATTTAGCAGGTTTATGATAGTGACTCATTTTATTTCCTTATTCTGTTCCTCAGTCCCCAGGAATTCTGACTATTTTAAAATCTTTATGTTTCCTCTTGTGGATGTAAGAAACATCCAAACCTAGAGAATTTTTATGAGTTTGAGCCAAAGTGATGACAATTGCCAGGAAGCAAAATCTCAATGGATTGAGAAAATGCTCCAGAGAATGCTAGTTTTACAGCTTATTTTATACATTAGAATCAAAGGAGGAGATGTAAGGGGTGGGTGGTCTTAGATTAGGGACACAGGAGACAGCAAAGCCAGGAAACAGCTGAGATCGGATAAAGAGTAAAATGGAGAGACACACACTTTTTACATTGGTGGGTACAGGATAGTTAACAATGAACATTCCAGCAATAGAGATGGTATTTAGGGAACAAGATAACAGTGAGAGGTTCTGTGGTCTCATGCTCTGGTGTGGTGGAAGCGCCCTGGGAGGAAAAGGAGATTACTTTGACGTTCCAAATGTATGTTATCTTAGATGCAAAAAGACAATAGGCAGGCCCTGACCCGGTGGCTCGAGCTCAGCTGGTGGGGCGCTGTCCCGCAAGGCAGAAGGTCACTGGTTCTTTGTAGGGCCGCCCTCCTGACCTCCCCTGAGCCTGTCCTGTTCAGTATGTGGCCCCTTTTGGGTCCACAGTCCTTACAAATCATCTCTTCTTCGGGATCTCATAGTGGCAGCCCTGTTCCTGGGACCACTTCATCAGGTAGGAAAAAGAAGCTGAGGCCACATGGGGAAAAAATATGTAACCGTATCACCATTCTTCCCCATAGAAAGAACTGTACAGTTATGCTAGCATCCTTCCCCACACCGTCCTATTCCCAAATCCACCAAAAAAGCAGAGGAACCTATGTAGTGGGAACACTGCCTGGCACCCCTTATACTGAGTGTCAGCACACACTCATGAAGGCATGTAAGCCTGTATCTCCTCCCATGTTAGACAACCAGTGTCCATTCCAATTCTCTATCAAACTGCTACGCTGAGGAGGATATCTCTCTGACCATTGTTGAACACCAGGGGCTATAAAGCATGTCCTTGGTCTGAAGAAGTGTGACGTGGTGTTCTAAACTGCCGCATTATCTTCAGTTTCGGTTCCTTTCTAGTCCTCTGGGCATTTGTATCTACCACTGGGTATGCAAGGCCCCAGCCAAAGTAAGTGTCTTGTTTGTGCTGGGCCCCTTGGGCAGCCTGCAGCCTCAGTCCCGCTTGCCAGCTCTGTGCAGGGCTTTTCCTCCAGGGAACTGTCCTCCTAGCCATCTGCAGTCTCTGCCGCTCAGTTCTTATTGTCATTCTGTGCCTCAGCGAGTACAGGAGGGTGACTAAATCAGCCCGTATCTGCATTGTTGCAGCCCCCAGTGTTCATTCAGCTCATAAACCTAGGCGGCCACCTCAAGTGCGTATACCAGGGTAGCTGTGACCTGAGCTTGAAAGCAGCTTCCTCTGATGGTGTTCTGTGTTTTCTTAGCGTCTGTATTTGTCTGTTTGGCACCCATTAATCACAGAGCCAAACCAATGGCAGAAGTTGTTTACACCTCCCTCCGATCAAGAGTTCATACTCTGAACCACCTCCTATCTTACTCTCACATGCCAAGCCAGGATTTCCCCTGCCCTAAACCAACCCAGGGCAGGCACCAGACAACTAGGAACGGCTATTATGCCCCAAAGCCCACTAGAGCTGTCCAAACTAACCAGTCCTGAGCTGTTCACCCTGCCCTGCCTTGCCTTTCCCATGGAAACCCAAATAAAGGCTCTGGCCTAGGCCTTCTCTTCATTGCTTTCTGCCTCCTGACCAATGCTGGTGCCTTTCCTTGTGAACCTGTACGGCATTAACACATCCCCTCCTCTCAGGAAATATAAGTAAGAAAAATCTTCTCTCGATGGTATTAACATACAAGTATCATCACTCAGTCACCATTCAAATGACAATCCCGGCACAAATAAGACAGGCATCGACGTGTCCTGCTTTGATACACCTCTCAAACGCCCATGGTGGTTTCCATAGGGCTATGCTCCATATGACCATCCCATTATTTGGCCAGTATTTCATTGCCCTTCTGCCTGACCAAATGGCCAGGCCATTGACCACTACCCACGAGGCAATAAAAACTCAAACATAGGGGCAAATAGCAGGCAATCCAGTCCACTGAGCTGACCTGTTTTGTCCGTTTTTCAATCAGAGTGGCTGCCTTCCAAGCAGGATGCTGTCCGTTCACCTTGGAACTTCCTTCCATAAACTAAAAAGCTCTTTGTCGGTCAATAGAGAGCTGTTCATAGGACACGTCCATGTTGCAGCAGGCTCCAGCTGCTCCTCAACAGTTTCAAAGCCCGTCTTAGGGCAAAAGTCTTCCTGCTTGTGAATATGCTGGATAATTCTTTGTATTCCCTCATAACTTTATGAAAGAACTAGAAACCACATAAGGAGACCAAATAGAAATTCTAGAGATGAAAAAATACCATAACCACCAAATAAAAACTCAATGTGTGAAATTAATAGCAGACTAGACAAAGCTGAGGAGAGAATTAATGTACTAGAAGTAGAACTAAAGAAATATCCAGATGGCATGGAGTGTCAAAAATAAATAAAACATAGAAGTAAAAACAAGCAACACATTGAGAAGACGTAGCTTTCCTCCGCTTTAGGTCCCCACGCCTTTCGCAGGGCTCCCACAGTGCAGCGCTGGGACAGAGCATTCGGAGCTCCACACGCTCTGCAGTCTGCAGGAGCCGCTAGCGGTGAGGGGGCCCAGGGAAGAGTTTGCCATTTCCAATGGAAAATAAGTGGCACTTACTAGTTACAATGACTAAGTACTTTGGGTCTGGATTTGCCACACCTTTGTTTATGGTAAGACATCAGCTGTTTAAGAAATAAGGATGTTTCAGTTAATCCATGAAACAGATATGAAAAAGAGCATTTTAAGAGGTGCTATCTCTTTGAAAAATGTTTCAAACTGTTTAACTCAACATGCTAGATGTGTTTGCAAGTAAACTTATCACATGAATCCTTGATGCCTCTTTTCTGAAATACAAAATGTGATAATTAACCATATGCATACTTTTTTATTTGGGTAATATCACAACATTAGTTTCTTGATCAAAATATATGTGATTCAGCTTGTTTCTTGGTCTTAAATTCTGAGATTTTAATTTTTGATTCCTAGGTCATGACCTTGTTGGTAATTTATGTCATAAAAGAGAATGCAAACTTAGGGGAAAAAAAGGTCTAACATATGTATAATTGGAGTCCCCTACATAAAGGAGAATGAAATGAGGCAGAAAAAATATTTAAAGAGATGATGGCTGAGAATTTTCCAAAATTGATTAAAGATATCAAGTCATAGACACAAAAATTCCCACAAACTCCCAAAGGGGATGTAAGAAAGATAACCACACCTAGTCAAATCATAAACTCAAACACAAAGAAAATCTTAGAACAGAAAACAGATACCTTCCTGCCCCGACTGGTGTGGCTCAGTGGATTGAGCATTGACCTGTGAACCAAAGGGTCGCTGGTTCAATTCCCAGTTGGGGCACATGCCTGGGTTGCAGGCCAGGTTCCCCAGTGTGGGGCACGCGAGAGGCAACCAAACACTGATGTTTCTTTCCCTCTCTTTCTCCCTCCCTTCCCCTCTGTCTAAAAATAAATAAATATTTTTAAAAAAGAAAACAGCTTCCCTTCAAAGAAGTAATAATTAGAGTGGTATATAAAATCTCAACAAAATAAAGAAGTCCAAAATGTAATGCAATATCATCAGAGTGTTGATACTACACCTAGCAGAAATACTCTTCAAGACTGAAGATGAAATAAAAACATTTTCCAATAAATAAAATTAAAGAGAATTCATCACCAGCAGATATGATTCAAAGGAAACATTAAGGATGTTCTTCAGGCAAATGGAAGAACATATCAGTTGAAAGTACAGAGATATAGGAAGAAATAAAGAGTAACAAAATATGTAGATATATAGCATATCTAATTGATTACTGATTGCCAAAAAACAATGAGAATATTTTTGAGGAATAAAATATACACATATATATGGAAATAAAATGCATTTAAAAAATCACATATAAGTTGAGGTGGATGATAAATAGAGTTAAAGTGTTCTAAATCCCTTACATTATTTGGGAAAAAGTTAAAACTACTAAGTAATATTAGACTTTGATAAGTCACAGACTTATTTGTAATTATTGAGATAGCCACTAATAAAATAACACGAGTATATAATTTCAAGTTAATTGAAGGCAGAAATACAATCAACATATATCAGTCCTGACACAGACAAATAAACCAATAAATAGAATAAGACTAATACTGATTTGATCATCCAATTGATAGCAAAGGTAACACTGCAGTACATTGGGGACAAGGAAGATGTTTTATGGTACAGTGCTTGGCTAATTGGATGTCCACATGGAAAACAAATTTGTTCCCTATCTCATATCACACCGAAAAATAATTCCAACAGACTGCAGAGCTAAATATGAATGGAAAAACAAAAGCACTTTTAGAAGAAAACATAAGACAACATCATCACAACCTTGCAGAATGCAAAGATTTTAAAAACAGAACCAAAATAATGGGCTAACTGTATAATGAAAAATGATAAACTGGACTGTTTTGTTTTTTTTCTTTTGCGGTTTCTATTTATTTATTTACTTTTAATATATTTTATTGATTATGCTATTACAGTTGTCCCATTTCCCCCCTTTTATTCCCCTCTACCCCACACCACCCCCATTCCCTGCCCTTTAGTTTTTGTCCATGGTCATACACATACGGTTCTTTGGCTTCTACATTTCCTATACTATTCTTAACCTCCCCCTGTCCGTTTTCTGCCTACCGCTTATGCTACTTATTCTCTGTACTTTTTCTCCCTCTCTCCCCCTCCCACTCCCCTGTTTATATCCCTTCATACCTTATATAAATCCCTTTAACATTTCATATAATAAAGGCTGGGTGATGATGAACTCCTTGAACTTGACCCTATCTGAGAAGCACTTTATCTGCCCTTCCATTCTAAATGAAAGTTTTGTTGGATAGAGTATTCTTGGATGTAGGTTCTTGCCTTTCATGACTTGGTATACTTCTTTCCAGCCCCTTCTTGCCTGAAAGGTCTCTTTTGAGAAATCAGCTGACAGTCTTATGGGAATTCCTCTGTAGGTAACTGTCTCCTTTTCTCTTGCTGCTTCTAAGATTCTCTCCTTAGTTTTAATCTTGGGTAATGTCATTATGATGTGCCTTGGTGTGTTCCTCTTTGGGTCCAACTTCTTTGGGACTCTCTGAGCTTCCTGGACTTCCTGGAAGTCTATTTCCTTCACCGGCTTGGGGAAGTTCTCCTTCATTATTTGTTCAAATAAGTTTTCAAACCCTTGGTCTTCCTCTTCTCCTTCTGGCACCCCTATGACTCAGATGTTGGAAAGTTTAAAGATGTCCTGGAGGTTCCTAAGTCTCTCCTCATTTTTTTGAATTCTTGTTTCTTCATTCTTCTCTGGTTGGATGTTTTTTTCTTCCTTCTGGTCCACTCTGTTGATTTGAGTCCCAGTTTCCTTCTCATCCCTATTGGTTCCCTGCACATTTCCCCTCATTTCCTTTAGCATATCCTTCATTTATTCATTTAATTGAGACCAAATTTCAACCAATCTTGTGAGCTTCCTGATTACCAGTGTTTTGAAGTGTGCATCTGATAGGTTGGCTATCTCTTCGTGGCTTAGTTGTATTTTTTCTGGAACTTTGATCTGTTCTTTCATTTGGGCCATTTTTTTTTCTTGGTGAGCCTGTTACTTTAAGGGGCGGAGCCTTAGGTGTTCACCAGGGTGGGGTAACGGGCCTCACAGTGTTGTGATGTTGCCTGTAGGGGCGGGGCCTGAGTGAACAATGGTGCCTGCTCTGCTTTCCGTACTTCCCCTGATACCCACAAGCAAGTTGGGTCCTTCTGTGCTGGCTCCAGGGTGAGCGGGCTTGCGTAGTTCCTAGTCTCTCTGGGTCTCTCCAATGAACTCTCCCGTGAGGCTGGGAGTTTCCCCCACTGCCGCCTCAACCCCCACAGGTGTTTTCAATTGGTGGTTTGAGGCTTTATTTCCCTGCGATGGTGGGTTGCACGATCTGCTCCGCTCCCCAGCTTTTTCTCCCGGTCTATCTGCGCGTGAATGAAGGACCGCCTGGTCCTCCAGTCTCAGCCCCGCTGGGTCCAGGTGGGCCAGCCGCAGGATTCCCCAAGTGCACTGGCAGCGTTTTGGCCTGGCGCACCCGCTGCAGGTCTCTCCAGGCAGCTGCAGCATTGCTGGCCTGGCTCTGCCCCACTTACCGGTCTGGATGAACGTGTCTTCTTTAACTCCTTGGGTGTCAGACTTCTACTCAGTTCGATTTTCAGTCAGTTCTGGCTCTTTTTGTTTTCTAAATTGCTGTTTTTCCTCTTTTGGTTGTGTGAGGAGGCATGGTGTGTCTACCTACGCCTCCATCTTGGCCAGAAGTTAAACTGGTTTCTTTCCATTTCTCTTGGCTATTTTTAGAAGTGGAATTCTGGGTCATACAGTAACACTGTGTTTCAAGAAATTAAAATATTAAAAGTTTAAAGGAATCCATAAAGATAAGAGAAGAAATGAATGTAACAAAACACAAAATTACAATATAAAGTCAAAATAATGATTAAATTATTTTAATAATGATTAAAGTCAAAAGACTCTTCTGTGAAAACATTAATAAAATATAAAGCCCCTAAGGAAGTGGATGATGTAAAGAATAAAAGTATAAATTACCAATATTAGAAATGAAAAAGGACATTGCTACAAATCTAATTGACATTATAAAGATAAAATCATGAACAACCTGATATCTTTAAATAAACTGAAAATTTAAGTGAGTTGAGAAAGTTCCTAGAAAACTGCAACTTGCAAAAACCAACCAAGCAAAGAATAGAAAATCAGAACAGTACTGCATATATTAAAGAAATTGAATTTATAATTTAAATCTTCCAACAAAGAAAACTCCATTCCCAGAAGGTTTCACTGGCTTATTCTAACGAATATTTAAAAAAGATAAATACTGCTATTACACATACTTTCCAGAGAACAGAAAAAAGGAAACATACCCAAACTCAAATTATGAGGCCAGCATAGCCTTGTTACTAAAGCTTAACAAGGATAACAAAAGGAAAAATATAAGTCAATCTCACTAATGAGCACAGGTGCAAAAATTCCTCAACAAAATAACAGCAAAGTAAATTCAATAATATACACAAAAGATAATAAATACATCCTGAAAGTTTGTGTTATTCCAACAATGTAAAGTTGGTTTAAATTTAAAAATTATCATTAAAGCTTACCACGCAAACAAGATAAAGAAGAATCATTTAATCATATAATCAATTTTCAATAGAAAAAGTAATAAATTCGACATCTATTGATGTCATCCATCATCACCCAGACTCTTATGCAGACCCCTTAATCTAATTTGATTTCTCATTCTTCCTACTTCCCTCACTTCCACTATGACCCTGGCACTCGCAGTCCACCCTGGGCAAAACGCCCTATTCAGCCTCTTCTCCAAACATCCATTTCCAGAACACAAAACACAGAGAAAACAAAGAGTTAGTATTACTGTGCTTTATGTTTTGGTTCAGCGGGAGCTGAACCAAAGTTCTTTGAGGGTAAGATTACACATATGATTTCGACTTTTTTTTTAAACCTCACTCGAGGATATGTTTATTGATTTTAGAGAGAGAGAGGAAGAGAGGGAGTGAGGGAGAGAGAAAGAGAGATCCATAGTTTGCCTCCCATATGCTCCCCAACTGGGGATCGAACCCACAACCTTTTGGCATATGGGACAATGCTCCAACCAACTGAACCACCCAGCCAGGGCTATGATTTTGTCTTTGATAATTTCCACAATGCTTAACTCAGGATACACAGTAGGTGTTCAATAGATAACAAATATTAACTGTATTCTATGGGTTTTAAAATGTTCTAAACATTTACAGGTATCAATTCATTTAATTCTCAAAAGGACAATTATTATTCCCATTTTACAGATGAGGAACCAAGGCATAAGGAATTAAAAACTTTGCCCGGGGTCACACAGTAAGTGGGGTGTCTGAGATCCAAATACAGGCCTTGGGCAGCCCAGCCTTAACTACAAGATACTGTCAAATGCAGACCAACTAGATGGGGTACGTTTAGGAGTTCAGAATCCGAGACAACAACCTGTATGTTCAACAACAGGGGCTGGTGAAATAAACTGTGATAGGCTCTTACATTGCCATCAAAATGATGTTCAGTGTCTATGTTTATAATACCAAAAGCCATTCAAAACATAATTGAAAAAAGCAAGCTAGAAAACAGGATAATAAACCTGCACATGATTGTTTATAGCTACCTTACTCATGACTGCCAAAAACTGGAGGCAAGGAAGATGTCCTTCCAAAGGTGAATGGATAAATAATCTGTGATACATGCACACAACGAAGCGTTTTTCAGCGATAAAAAGAAATGAGCAATTGGCCAAGACTGGTGTGGCTCAGGGGGCGGGGCACTATCTGCAAACCAAAAGGTTGCTGGCTCTATTCTCAGTCAGGGCACATGCGTGGGTGGCCGGACAGGCACCCCCTCTTGGGGGTGTGCGAGAGAGGCAGCTGATTCACGTTTCACTTCCCCTCTTCCTCCCTCCTCCCTCCCTAAAAATAAATAAATAAAATCTTTTTAAAGAAGTGAGCGATTGATCCATGAAAAGAAATGGAAGAATCTTAAAAGCATAGCTTAGTGAAAGAAGCCAGCCTGGAAATGTTACTTACTGTTTGACTCCAACTATATGACATTTTGGAAAAGGTAAAACTAGAAAGAAAGTAAAAAGATTAGTAGTTGCGCCGGTCCGAGGGAGGGACCGCAGGAGGAACACAGGGGATTTTTAACACAGTGAAACTAATTTCTGTGATACTGTCATGGTGGGTACATGACGCCATGCATTTATCAAAACTAAACTTCACAGCACAGAGAGCGAACCTTAAAGCTACGGGCTTTCGTTAATAATAATGCACCAGTATTGGTCCATCTATTGTTACCAAGTCAACCACACTAGTGCAAGATGTTTGTAACAGGGAGAACTGTGAGGGCGGCGACAGCGAGTGTAAGGGAACTGCACCCTCTCCTCGATCTTCTGTAAACCTAAAACTGTCCTGAAAACTAAAGCCTATTATTAAAAACAAACAGTATAATGGCACGATCCCTTTCATGTCACTATACCGCTGTGTTTTGGGACATAGAATCGTCTGGAAGGACACAAAATTAGTAACAGTTGTCTCAGAGTGGTAGGATTCATGAGATCTTTCTCTTAGTTCTACTTGTCCTTATTTTCCTAACAAAAATATGCATTAATTTCATATAAAGGAGTAAAGTGAAGATGTGGGGGGCCGGCCGTGTCCAGCGCACCCCGGGGCTGGCGCCACCGAGAACGCAATGGACTGGGCTAACGCCACGCTCGGCATCTGCTCCGCCCATCGCGTCCCTCGGCCTCTCAGCTCGTGTCCCCGGGGCTAGGAGAGGGAGAGAGAGAAAATTCCTCCGGTGCAATTGCGTCTGCACCAGCAGGCCGACGCAGGGGCCGGGAGGGGACACTGGGGGCTTGGCCGGAGGCGGAGACGCCGGGTGCAGTCCCGGGGGCGTGGCCGCCCCGCTTGCCTGGCCAGCAGTGGGCTGGAATGTTCCCGCGGCAAGTGTACTTTGTTCTGGGGATGGGGGAGGGTGAAGTGGGGGCAGGGCTCCAGGGCCCCTGGGTCTTGGAGGGCAGCCAGCTTTCCGTTCCCAGGGAGCTGGTGGGGGAGGGGGAGTGTCGTCTGGTTCCCAGACTGAGCAGCTGCGGGACACCGTCGGAACCCCTCGGTTCCGGTGCCAGCCTTGCAGCTGCATGCCTCTGGGGTCGGGTCTCTGAACGTCTCTGGGCCTCAATTTCCTCATCTACAAAACTTAGGTAATAGTAATTTGCATAGTTATTGCCAGGTACTGTTATAAAACACCCTACAACTCTTTGAGGTGGGCGCTGTTAATATAATAACATAATATCCTATTAATAAACAAATATTCCCTCCGTGCCTAGGCCCTTTGGACAGCACGGATACTCTGGCTGTAGAAAGCCAGATCCATCTCCCTTCCAGGTGGTGACATGTGCACTATTATTCTTTTACTTCCCAGATGAGGAAAGAGAAGCTGAGGAAGGTTAAGTAACTTGCCCAAGGGCACACAGTAACTAAGTGGCCGTCCTGGCGGTAAACCCAGCCAGACCAAGAGCCTCCGCTCTCAGCCACGCTACTTAACCAGCTTCAGGAGACCCTTAAAATCTATGTATTTGGACATACTGCAATCCATGCAACAATTCTGAGAGAAGTAGTGTTCATAATAATGATTGATATTAAGAATGATAATTACCACCAGTTGAGGGCAGGGATTCTTGCAGCACCCTAAGAGATAGGTGTCACTGTTAATATTCCCAGTCTAGGGATGAAAGATCTAGGCACTGGGAGGTCACTCAGCTCTAGGGGGCAAAATTCATTCATCCTGAAGCCAGAGTCCCACAACAGCTTGGCTATTGCCTCCTCTTGTCCTGTTTTATAGGGAGGCAGACTCCTCCAGAGTCAGATGATAAAGGCCAGCCTGGAGGGACAGGCCTTCGTTCTCAAAGTTTGTCAGAGCCAACTTCGCCTGGTAATCTGAGGAGCTTCGGAGAGTGTAATGAGTCTCAGTGATATCTAACAGCAGCTGGGGAGCTGCTCCTCTCTCCTGGGTCTGCTGCTTCCAGGAGCTCCGCTGCCTAGGGCCTGTGGAAGGATCTTCACCCGGAACCCCACAGAGGGCAGGTCAGTCACCCTGAGCTGCGGATGATGTCGTTCTCCCTCCGTGGTTATCATTATGTCCCCTTCTCTTTACAATCTCTCCAGCACACTGCCTGGAAAATCATTACTGCACCCCCTTCACATCCTTCACCTTGGGGTTAAGGGGCTGCCTCCCTTTAAAAATGTAAATGCTGATATTGCTTCTTCCTAACCCATCCTCCGTGTACCCTGAACCTGCCACCTTCTGGGAAAGAAAAAAAACTCTCATTCTTCTTCTTTTTCTTTTTTTGAGAATTTTTATGTGTTTATTTGAGCCAAACTGACAACATATACTGGGGAGCAAGATCTCAAATGCTCTAAAACTCTCATTCTTTGTAATAGGCCGTGTTTGCTGAAGGTGGTTTGGCAAATAGCCACATATTGCTGTTGTTGTCTTGAGGGCACACAGTGGGCGCTAAGTAACTGCTTCGCACCTACGTTCCCTCTGCCTGCAATGCTCTTCTTCCGTTACCTGCCTGGCTCCCTCCCTCACTTCCTCCAGTTTTTACTTAAGTCACCTTCCTTGTGGGCCCTTCCCTGACCACCAGACTTCAGTACGCCCTCCAATAGTCCTGATTCCTTTGCCCTGTTCCGTTTTTTCCCTAGCACTTGTCATTGTCCTATGCACTTGATTGTGTTTGTATATTTTGTTTATTGTCTGTCTTGCCCCAATAGAAGCTAAGTGCCATGAAGGTAAGGATTTTGTTCTATTTAGTTCATCACTGTATTCTCCAGTGCCTGGAACTGGGAGGAAGGAAAGAAAGAGGAGATAGAAGGAGCTTCCTAGGCCATTCCAACCTATTGTGACTACCACTGCCCCCTTGAAGGAATACATATTTCTTATTTTTAAATTTTTTTATTTATTGATTTTAGAGAGAGATCGGAAGGGACAGAAAACTATAGAGAAACATCGATTTGCTATTCTACTCATTTATGCATTTGTTGCTTGAGTCTTGTATGTGCCCTGACCCGGGATTGAACCCACAACCTTGGGGCATCGGGACAATGCTGTGAGTTACCCGGCCACAGCAGAATACATATTTCTTACTCGTGCTGTTTATTCAACATTTGCCATATCATATCCCCGTGGTGACTTTGCTTGTAGTATCATCCCACTCTATTATTTGACTTGGCAGTTTTGTATCTTATCTACCTGAACACACAGTGAATTTCCTGCCTCAGGACAGGGGACAAAGGGATCTGAGTCTTTGTACCTTCCCACCCCTGTACCAAGAACAGGGCCGAATTTCTCCAGGTTCCAGGGCTCTTTAGATGCCCCTCCCTCCCTTCTTCCCCACCTCGCCCTCTTCCCTCCCCATTCATCTCCATTAATATTAGACTTAGCTGCTTAAGTTTGTTAGAAGTTTGATATTTAATGATTTAAGCTAAATAAATTTGCTGAATTTTTTATGAATAACATTTAATATTAGCTAATGGGGGTCAATATGCAAACTATTTAATTTCTTAACATGACACCTATATTCTGTCATTAAATGAAACAGGAAATTCCATACCTTGATGATGTTCTTGCCATAATCTGCATCCTTGATTTTTTATTTACTGTTAGGAGGAATTTGTAAAGATTTGTTCAAGTGGTAAGTGCGAAAGAGATGGAGGTCATGAGTCGCAGTCCTGGAAGGTAAGTAAAGCCTGCTGGCCTCCCTTGGTGGTCCTCCCACCCCGACCCTCTAGCCTTCCAGGCAAGGAAACACACAGGTGGGGATTGCCCTTAGTATTTGGTTTTGTTTGGAAACATACTTTAGATCATTTTTTTTCAATTACTGTTGGCATACAATATTATATTTGTTTCAGATGTACAACATAGTGATTAGACATTTATATAATTTATGAAGTGATCCTCCCAATAAGTCTGGTACCCATCTGACACCATAGGTCCTTGTTCTATAGCATCACAAATGACAACAGCAAACACGGAATTTGGCCTTCCTCTCTCTCCCTGCGTTTCCCCAGGGTTGGCTGTGATGTGGGCTGGTGTCACGTCCGACTCAGAAGTGGAAGGGACTGCTTGAAAAAGACTATCTAGTGAATATAATCTTTATTATCTAGGAACATCTAACAATGGGCACAAATAAGCATTTACTAATAAGATGCACAAATAAGCACGTGATTTGAATATGAAATTTCATCATTATATTGCATGCGTGTGATGGTCTTGGTAACTGGCATCTGTTGAAATCATAGTAACAGGTGCCATTCTGATTGGCTTGATTCTAAGAAAAGTACATCAGAATGGGTCCTGCATGACTCTTTATAAAAAAGAACTTCAGGATCCTCATGAGCTGTGTGGGAGAGACAGGTACTGGAAAAAAGAATGGGTGGAGGACAGATGGGTGGACCTGTGCATAGATGGGTAAACACACACGTGTGAGTGCAGGCAGCCATGCTGGGCCTGAAGGTCCTTGTGCTCACCACAGCACTGGCCGTATGATTTCAAAGATACTTGTTTACACAATAGTCTTCCCTACCAGACTTTGAGCTCCTCGAAGGCAGACAGTTAATTTGTCATTTTTTGTATCCTGGGCCCCTGGCTCAGTGCCTGGCATCCCGACAGGGTATCAGTTAGGTTGTCATTTTGGCGGCTGTTACATGCAGTATCTCATCTGCGTGAGGGAGCCCGCGAGTCCTCTGTGCATCCAGCAGGAAGGAAACAAAGGAGGGCACACGCATCCTCTCCAAAGAGGACCTGGAATTTGCATGTTTCACTTCCACTCTCATCCCATTGGCCAGAAATTCGTCATATGGCCACACCTTGCTGACTGGTTGCTTGGAAATTTAGTCTTATTCTAGGTGGCCCTGTGTCCATCTAAAAACCAGTGGTTCTAAAAACAGCAGAAATGGCTATTGGAAGGCAGTTAGTCTCTGCCTAAGTGAGCAACACATTCTTATTTGCTAAATGAATATAAACAAATAAATGAATCTACCTGATATCGCAAGTCTGTATTCTGAGAAGGAAAAGCATATTGAATCACATAATTAAGTGAAAAAAGCGAAGTAGGACTGATGGATGGAGTATGCAATTCTTTGCTGCCCTTCTTTGCTGAGAGACGTTTTGTTGAGAGTGGCAATGGTCCCAGATAGAATGCTCCACTTCCCAGTCTCCCTCCAAGTGGCCAGGTGACGCCACTGCGGCCAATGAGATATAGATGGAAGACAGCTGGAGACCTCTGGGGATGTTTTTGCTTTAATGCAAGCATAGCTCTCTTTCTTCCTTCTTCTTGATTTCGAAAATACAGATGTGAGAGTGAAGGCAGAGCAGTCAACTTGTGACCATGAGACAAAAAACAGGAAAGCAAGAGCCACATTAAGTTTGACCATCAAAAGATGGAAAGTAGCTGGGACATTGATGATGTCATGACAATGCTCCTGACCTTGACTGCCTGCCCCCAGACTTCTCCTTAACGAGAAACAGAAATGTGTACTTGGTTAAACCAGGAAGTGGCCTTATGGATTTTTTTATGCAGCCTGACTGATAGATCTGTATATACGTGTGTATATTTATCTGCCTCATGTACATGCATACACATGGAACTCACTGATTGTGTAGAGTAGCTCTGGAAGATGCACAGGAAACTGTGGCCAGACCTGCCTGTCCTGAGAAGAGAGGTCATGAGTGACTGGAGGACAGGGGTAGACAAGAGACTTACTTTTTACTTAGAGTCCTGTATTTTTGAATGAATTGTTGGAATTTATATATTCAACAAAAACGTGTGGAAATAATACCTTACAATGAAGAAAGTCAGAAGACACTGTTTCCTTCATCCGTTTGATGGTGCAAGAAAGAATGTCCAGCAGTCGTGTTACTGCAGCGCTTTGTTTTGTCATCGCCAGAGGCGGAGTCGTCCCAGGAAATGTACAAGTGGTGGGTCAAGCACTGAGTTTTGGAAATGATTTAGTCACTAAAAATAAATGAGGACATGTGTGCTATCCTCCAATAAAAGTGGGAGTTCAGGGGGGTGGCTTATTTTGTTTTATGTAAGTCAGAGAGACTTGATGGCTTTAACTTTTTATCGTTAATAGTTTTATCTGTAAAGCTAGGTGGAGAGTATACTGTTCTTTGTGTTGTCATTCACTGTGTTTTTTTGATTGCCAGGAATATTTCTTAATTTGTAATTAACTAATTAGCTGTGAAAACACAGTGCATTCAAATCTAAGAAAGCACTCTCCCTCCCTTGAATTACTGTGCTCCTTCTGGAGAGGCAGAGACATGGCTGGTTGGGTGAGCGACCCCAGTAGTGCCTGACCCACAACTTATCCCAGCCTCGGCTCACGGCCATTGCCCCCGTCTGTGGCCCCACGAACAGTTGTGGGGAGATGAGGAATGATCTCGGTGCCTGTGAGCTGTGATTCTTATACTCACTTTTATTTTCTTCTTATTTTACCCATAGAAAAATTCTTAATATGGAAGGAAGCAGGCGAGGTGCATCAAACACAAAGACCACATCCACACCTAGAAGGCACAGGAAGAGCATGACTTGAGAATTATTTCTATTGGGTTGGCCAAAAAGTCCATCTGGTTTTTTCTGTAAAATATGACACATTTTTCATTTTCACCAATAACTTCATTGATTTGGAATTTTGAGTATGTTGGCTATGTCCCATGTGGTATAACATTGATTGTTCCCAATTAATGTCTCGATTTGATCATTATCAACTTCAGCTGGTCTAGCCGATCCTGGCACATCATCCAGCGAGAAATCTCCAGCATGAAACTTCGAAAACCACTATTGACACGTTCGATCAGTCACAGCACCTTCTCCATACACCACGCAAATCCTTTCTTTTTTTGTGTTTCTGCTGCATTTTTACTTTTCTTGAAGTAATAAAGCACAGCATACCCAAAATGTATATTTTCTTCTATCTTCAATACTAAAATGGCAACACAAAAATTCAGTTTTGATGCATTTTTAAATGCATGCTGATATGACAGTTGTCACAATACAATCTAACAAAATTGTTTCAGATTAAGTTAAAGACAACTAAGTGCTACTAGAGCCATTGTACAGGAAAAAACAAATGAACTCTTTGGCCAACCCAGTATTAGGAGTCGCATGGCAGTGATGATGACCAAGTCAAAAACAACCTGATGGTGCAAGTGCCATTTGTCATAACCATTGTCACATGGACATGTGTGTTTGAGTTCTGTTATAATTTTAAATACTATAGTAAAATAAGATGAGCTCATGTTTATTCTGCAACAGCACATACTTGTTTCCTTCCTAATATCATCTGTGGTGTGAAGACATGGGAAAAATGAAATTTATTAAAAGATAAATTTTTGGCGCTGGCTGGTGTAGCTGAGTGGATTGAGCGCAGGCTGGGAAAAAAAGGGTCACTGGTTCGATTCCCAGTCAGGGCACATGCCTGCGTTGCGGGCCAGGTCCCCAGTGAGGGCCATGTGAGAGGCAACCATATATTGCTGTTTCTCTCCCTCTCTTTCTCCCTCCCTTGCACTCTCTCTAAAAATAAATAAAGTCGTTAAAAAAAAGATAAATTTTAATTTAAATAAAGCTTCAAGGGCTTCGGGTCAAGATGGGGGTGTAGGTAGACATGTTGTGCCTCCTTGCACAACCACAGAGAAAATTACGACTAAACCTCAAAACAAATAACACCCAGAACTGTCAGAAAATTGAACTGTATGGAAATCCAACAACCAAGGATTTTAAGAAGCCATATTCATCCAGACGGGTGGCAGGGGCAGACACACAGAGACAGGCCAGGAGACGCGGTATGGAACGGAGAGGTGGCAGTGGCAGCAGAGTGGGTGGTCCCACAGTTGCCGTGTGGTGGATAAAAATTGGGAAGACTACCTTGGGAGCAAGTGATCCCTGTCCCAGGCCAGACTGCACAGCCCAGGGTTCCAGTGCTGGGAAGATAAATCCCCGTAACTTCTGCTATAAAAACCAGTGGGGGTTAGGGCAGTGGAAAAAACTGCTGGATTTTCAGGAGATTCCACTGAAAAGGGCTGCCCAGTGTTGCAACATAGGCAAACCCACCCACTCTGGGATTCAGCACCAGGGCAACAGCTGGAAGGGTTCCAGTTGTATATGGGAAGTGGGTGAAGTAACTGGAAATGGGGCATGTGCCTGCCAAACCTCCAGAAGCCAGGCAGGGGCACAGTCCCCTCACTGAGTCCTCCCCCCACAAAGAGCAACAAACCAGTGAAGTGGGTTGCCCCACCTGACAATTGCCTAAGGCTCCACCCCACACTATTTACAGGTACCTTTTCTACAATAGGCCACACTACTAAGACAGTGAGTCAAGCAGCTCTACCTAATACACAGAAACAAACACAAGGAGGCTGCCAAGTTGAGGAGACAATGAAATATGGTCCAAATGAAAGAACAGAATAAAACCCCAGAAAAAGAACTAAGCAAAATGGAGATAACCAACTTATCAGATGCAGAGTTCAAAACACTGGTGATCAGGATGTTCAAAGAAGTTACTGAGTATGGCAACAACATAAAGGAAGAAATGAAGGTTAGTAAGTGAAATAAAGAAAAATTTACAGGGAACCAAGTATTCAACCAGAATGGCAGGAAGAAACAAGAATTCAAAACAAAAAACAAAAACAAGAATAGTATAAGATGCCTCTGGGATATCTCCAAACATACCAACATCCGAGTTATAGGGATGCCAGAAGGAGAAGAGGAAGGGCAAGAAATTGAAAACTATTCGAAAAAATAACGAAAGAAAACTTCCCTAATTGGGTGAAAAAAATAGACATGAAAGTCCAGGAAGCACAGAGAGTCCCAAACAAGATGGACACAAAGAGGACCACACAAAGAACATCATAATTAAAATGCCAAAGGTTAAAGATAAAGAGAGAATCTTAAAAGCAACAAGAGAAAAGCAGAGAGTTACCTACAAAGAAGTTCCCTTAAGATCATCAGCTGATTTCTCAAAAGAAACTGCAGGCAAGAAGAAACTGGCAAAAGGTATTCAAAGTGACGAAAAGCAAGGACCTGCAACCAAGATTACTCTATTCAGCAAACTGTCATTTAGATTCAAAGGGCAGATAAAGTGCTTCCCAGAAAAGGTAAAACTAAAGGAGTTCATTATCACCAAGCCATTATTACATGAAATGTTAAAGGGAAATGTTCATGTTATTTAAGAAAGAGAGGAAGATAAAAACTATGAACATTAAAATGGCAATAAATTCACAACTATCAACAACTGAATCTAAAAATAAAACAAACTAAGCAAACAACCAGAACAGAAACAGAATCATAGATATAGAGATCATTTGGAGGGTTATCAGCTGGGAGGGGAAAGGGAGAAAAAGGTGCAGGGATTAAGAAGCATAAGTGGTAGGTACAAAATAGACAGGGGGAGGTTAAGAATAGGATAGGAAATGGAGAAGCCAAAGAACTTACATGCATGACTCATGGACATGAACTAAGGGGGAATTGCTGGAGGGAAAGGGGTACCAGGTGTAGGAGGGTAAAGGGTGAAAAACTGGGACAACTGTAATAGCATAATCAATAAAATGTATTTAAAAAATAAAATAAATGAAGCTTCATATTTAAAAAATCAAGTTGTTTATATTTATGTACCTACCTTGTAAAATGATAAGGCTTTGAAAAATCTTTTAAAGGGCTGATTTTACAACTCATGTTACAAAGTGCTTTTATAGAGATCACGCCATAAGGAAACTAAATGGTAATGGAAAAATATACAATAAAAATAACAAATAAACTATAGATATCATGCCAAAAAAATGTATGAGAGGCTATTTATTTTACTCTCTATGAAATGTTTACTGTTCCTCAAAGACAGATTATGTACATGAGAATGTGATGTCATTGGGTAAATAAGGCTGAGAAACAAAGGTTCCCACCTTATCAATAAATTCTAATAAAACGAATAAATAAGATCAGTTGCAATTTGAAAGGGTCACTGAAGAAGATCACAGCTGGATTCTGAGTAGCAGTATGTGTGATAGATTACATATGTATTTTGTACCAAGTCTAAAATTCTTACCATACTACCCCTAAGCCAAAAAATCTGTACCATCTCATTTGGAGGTGACTTGCTAAGATATAGACACAAATAAATATATTTCTTAGAAATACTTTATTAGGCTTTGAACAGGCTTAATAATAAAGATGTGCGTGTCTTATTGAAATAAAACATATCTTTTTAAACACTTCAACCTAGTAGAATTTAAAAATAAGATATCTATCTTCTAAATCACAGTGAGATAAAAGCAAAACCAAACAAAATCTGCATGATAAAAGACAGGGAAAGGTAATTAGAATCATAGACCAGCACGAAAGATAAGCAAGATTATGAAAGACGAAATACATAATTTAAACAATACATGTAAATGTGCTCAACCACCTATTGGAAGACAAGAATCAAGGTTTGGGTTAAAAAAAAAATATCATGCCATGGCTGGGTAGCTCAGTTGGTCAGAGCATCATCCTGATACGCCAAGGTTGCGAGTTTGATCCCCAGTCAAGATCATGCAAGACTCAACCAATGAAAGCATAAATTACTGGAACAAGAGATCAATGTTTCTCTTTCTCTCTCTAAATTCAATCAATAAAAATTTTTAAATCAATTATTTGCCTCTTATAGGACACAGACCCCCCAAAATACGAAAAAGTTCAAAAAGCATACAATACTGTAACCCTAACTTCATGTCAGTTATAAATGTCAGTGTGATATGTAGTTTTCAGTTTGGGGAATGGTGGTGGTGGTAAATAACTTTGAATAGAACGCCAGAATATAATGATTAGGTATGGACCTGGCTATATTAGCAAACTGTTTAGCATAAAATGCAAACTCCTTCACGACTGCCTCCCTCTCCTTTCTGTGCCCAGGAATCCAGTATGTGCTGTTTGCATGTGCTGGTGGAAGGGGTGAGTCGGGGGTGCCGCTCATTTTCATCTTTCGTACCACAAGCAGAACTCGAAGCCATACCCTCGGAGGCCAGAGAAAGCCACAAGTGCCGAAGGCCGTTTCAGAATAGGTTGTTGGATCTCCAGGACACCAGGCCCAGACCTACTGTCATAGCCATTAAGAGGGAATACCATGGGAGGTCTGGATGGGAAAGGCAGCTTTTCAGGGAGGAACAATTATTTTTAAAGATTTTATTTATTTATTTTCAGAGAGAACGGAAGGGAGGGAAAAAAGAGAGAGAGATACATTCATGTGAGAAAGAAACATCGCTCGGTTGCCTCTCGCACGCGCCCTGTCCAGGGACCAAACGTGCAACCAGCCATGTGGCCTGGCTGGAAACTGAACCAGTGACCTTTCACGGCACGGGACAAAGCCCAACCAACCGAGCCCCACCAGTCACGGCTCAGTGAGGAACAGTCCTTGATCTCAGTCGGCCCCCGTTTATCCGCACTCTGGCAGTTCCCACAGGTGCTGATGCAGTCTCACCTTCCGGGAAGAGTGGCCTGACTTCTCCTATGTGACCATCTGCTCGTCGAAGACAGACAGGAACCCAGAAAAAGGAGGCAGCTCTGCTATCTTCAATACATTTTTTAAAATATATTTTATTGATTTTACTATTTCAGTTGTCCCAATTTTTACTTCATTGCCCCACACTACCTGGTACACCCCATCTCCTCTGGCAAGCCCCCCTGCCCCCAAGTTCATGTCCATGGGTCATACATATGAGTTCTTTGGCTACTCCATTTCCTATACTGTACTTTACATCCCACTATCTATTTTGTAACTACCAATTTGTACTTCTTATTCCCCCCACCTTTTTCCCCATTCTCTTCCTTCCCCCTCCCAGCTGATAACCCCCCAAATGATCTCCATATCTATGATTCTGTTTCTGTTCTAGTTGTTTGCTTAGTTTGTTTTTTTTTAGGTTCAGTTGTTGATAGTTGTGAATTTATTGCCATTTTAATGTTCATAGTTTTTATCTTCCTCTCTTTCTTAAATAAGTCCCTTTAACATTTCATGTAATAACTGCTTGGCGATAATGAACTCCTTTAGCTTTACCTTTTCTGGGAAACACTTTATCTGCCCTTTGAATCTAAATAAGAGTAATCTTGGTTGCAGGTCCTTGCTTTTCATCACTTTGAATACCTCTTGCCAGACCCTTCTTGCCTGCAAAGTTTCTTTTGAGAAATCAGCTGATGGTCTTATGGGAACAGGAATTCCTTTGTAGGTAACTCTCTGCTTTTCTCTTGCTGCTTTTGAGATTCTCTCTTTATCTTTAACCTTTGGCATTTTAATTATGATGTTCTTTGTGTGGCCCTCTTTGTACCATCTTGTTTGGGATTTTCTGTGTTTCCTGGACTTTTATGTCTATTTCCTTCACCCAGTTAGGGAAGTTTTCTTTCATTATGTTTTCAAATAAGTTTTCAATTTCTTGCTCTTTTTCTCTTATCCTTCTGGCACCCCTATGAATTGAATGTTGATACAGTTGAAGTTGTCCCAGAGGTTCCTTACCCTATCCTTATTTTTTTAATTCTTTTTTCTTCTTGCTGTTCTGATTGAATTTTTTCCTTCCTTATGTTCCAAATCATTGACTTGATTCTCAGCTTCGTCCACTCCACTGTTGGTTCCCTGTAAATTTTTATTTCACTTAGTGTAAGCTTCATTTCTGCCTGGGTCTTTATGCTGTTGGAAGTACCTAATGAGTTACTTGAGCATCCTAATAATTAGTGTTTTGAACTCTGCATCTTATAGATTGCTTATCTCCATTTCGTTTGGTTCTTTTTCTGGAGTTTTGTTCTATTCTTTCACTTGGATCATGTTACTTTATCTCCTCATTTTGGCAGTCTCCCTGTTTCTATGCATTAGGTAGAACTGCTTTGACGCCCTGTCTTAGTAATGTGGCCTATTGTAGAAAAGCACACCAGTAAGCTGGATGGTATGGAGCCTTAGGTAATCGATTTGAGTGAATGAAGTTTCCAATATGATGTTGCTGTTCTGTGGCTCTGTGTGGGGAAGGGCTCAGAAAGGGGATAATGCTCATGCCTGGCTTCTGGAGTTTTGTCCGGGAGGAAGCTGTCCCACAGCACTCACCGTCATGCCAGAAACTTCAGTTCTCCCCGTGTGCTACTGGTGCCCTTCCAGCTGCTGCCCTGGTGCTGGAGCCCAAAGAGAGGGAGTCTGAGTAAGTCCTAAGTCCATTGTGGACCCTTTTAGAGGAAACCCCTGAGAATCTCTCAGTTTCTTCTGCTGCCCCAGCCCACACTGGTTTTTACAGCCAGAAGTTATGGGGGCTTATCTTCTTGGCACTGGAACTCTGGACCGGATGGTCTGGTGTGGGATTGGGATCCCTCTCTCCTCTCACTCCCGAGGTATTCCTTCTGATTTTTATCCACCACATGTGGACGTGGGACCGCCTGTTCCATGTCTCCACGTATCCACACGTCTCCACGTCTCTGCCCCTCCTACCTGTCTGGAGGAATGTGACTTCTTTAATTCCTTGGTGGTTAGACTTCCATATGTCGATTTTCTGAAGATTCTGGGTGATAGTTGTTTTGTAGTTTAGTTGTAGTTTTTGCTGTGGCTGTGCGAGGAGTTGAGCCGTGTTTACCTACATCTCTGTCTTGACCGGAAGTCCCCTAACACGTGGGTTTTTACAACTGCTCCACTTGTGATTATTTCTGATGAGCAGGACGGCAAGAAGGATAGAGTACGGAGCAAGTATAATTAAGAATACTAAATTAGAAATCACACAGTCACTTTTACTCACATCCTATTGGTGAGAACTTAGTCACATACAGCAAGTAGCAAGGGGAGGAGTTAAGGGGGTGGTAATATGGAGAAATGTAGTTTCTCTAGCTGAGTTGCCTGGGGCCCAGGAAGAAAGAAAGAAGAATGTAGCCATTAATCTGCAAAAATTGTCATCAATAGTCTGTGCCAGTATCCTTACTTGTTTCTGTTCATTCATTCATTCACTCTCTTTTACAGTCAAACCACACACCCTCTTATATGCCTTGGCAATCCCACTACTGTGTTTAAAGTACATATTTTTAAAAATATTTTTGAAAACTACTGTATTTTTTGGACTATAAGATGCACCAGACCATAAGACGTGCCTAGGTTTTAGAGGAGGAAAATAGGAAAAAAACTCTTTGAAGCAAAAAATGTGGTAAAATATTTTACCTGCTCCTGCCTCCTGTGACCCCGCTTCACCGCCGCACCCCTATTTTCCTCCCAAACTTGGGGGGGTGCGTCTTATAGTCTGAAAAATATGGTATGTATTTTTTAGTTACATGTATTTTTGAGTCAATTTTAGTAAAATTTATGCTAAGTAATAGTCAACTGATCTTTGACAAAGGAACAATCACACATCCATAGAAAAGAAAAAAGGACCTAGATATAGGCTTTCCATTTTTTTCAAAAATTAACTCAAAATTCATCCTGGTGATATGGGAACTCAAGAGTTAAAGATTTCAGCCTTAGTCAATAGGCTTAAGTGATTAATGCCTGTGGAAAGCTGTTATTCCAGGAACTGGAATGCAAGACCTACAGGACTCCAGAAGGTTCACAAGCAATTCAACCTTTGCACCCCAGGGAGGCTGCAAGCAATGGAGATTGTATCTGAGTTGTTGACCAACAGATAGAGAAGTACTAGGAAAATTGCCCCTGAACTGCAACTCTTCTCCAATTAACCTTTTTTCCAAACCCTTTACATACCTTTTCTTCTCCTTAGAAAAAGGTCAGCTTGAGATGAGATGTTAAACTGGTTTTTGAGGGTATATAACTGCCATCTTCTCAGATTGCCAGCATCTGAATAAAGCTCCCATAAAGATTCGATCCTTGTCTCTACTCATTGTTTCTGGTAGTGACAGGAAACAGGAACTCTGAATTTTCTGGTTTCATTTTTCTGGTGACTCTGGTCGGATGCTGTCCAGATTCTCCTGTAAGTCTCGGTATTTGACAGGAAGTCCCATCGGGTGCCTGGACTGGCGGGCACCAGGGTGAAGATTTGGAGACTCCCTAGTACCAAGTGATTTCACCTGGGGTCTCTTCTTCTCTTCTCTGATTCTTGGCACTCCCTGTCACCTTCACTTTCTATTGAATCGCTACACTTTCTGGTTCAGAATTGCAGTCCCAGGTTGTGACTTAGAACAGTTGTCAGGAATTAAGGTGCCTTCTGGTTTGTGTGAAATTACAGAGCTCTGTCTGATAGAATTGTGGTCCTGGGTTACAACTTAGAATGGTAGTCAGGATTAAGGTGCATGTTGTTTGTATGATATTACAGAGTTCTGTCTGGTAGAATTGAGGGGGAGGTGCCTCCATTCTGGGAAATAGCCCTTTAAACCTGTGTTTATGAACCTAAGAAAATGGCTTTTTATTGTAATACTGCTTGGCTTATGTATAATCTGGACTCAGAAGAATGCTGACTACTGAGCAGGTCTTTAAACTACTGCAATTACAGTCATTTTGCCAAAGATCAAGGAAATGGGAAAATGATCCAGAAGAGAGGGAATTGCCTGTGGCAGACAGCAGAAGCTCAGAAGAGAGGGATCAGGAAGGTCAGGATGGCTGCTGTGAGCATGGACAGGGCTCCCACAGCACCTCCAGCCCTGCAGGGTCCTCCTCACTTGGCTGAGGGAGCAGAGGAGGTGAACCTGAACTGGTCTCTCCATTCCTGAACCTGTCAGGGAACCAAATTCAGTGGAGGACAAGCCCCTACTGGGGCAGGGCAATCATAGTGCAAGGGAAAAGGGCACAGGAAAATGAGTGCCCCAAGTGAGGGCAAAGGAGGTCCAGTCTGAGAACTTGGGTAAAAGTAACAGTAGGGGGACAAATTGTAGACCTTTTTGATTGATACTGAAGTGACATATTCCATGGTCAATAGACCTCTAACTGAACTGTAACTGAAATTTCTGGAAGCCCTGAACACCCATTTCTCTTGAAGCCATTAGAATGTGCTCTGGGAGATAGCTATCTGGGAGATGTCTGGGAGATGTGCTCTGTTCTTCTGGGAAGGGATTTGTTGTTGAAACTCCATGCTCTAATCACTTTCTCTCCAGAAGAACAACAGCTCCACCTACAGGTCCCTCAAGAGCACACTTGGCAGTTCCTTATGAAACCAGGAGAAGAAGGAGGAAAGCAACCCTGGCTAGAAGAACTTGAGAATCAGGTAAACCCCATTATGTGGGCTATTGGAAGGCCAAGGAAGGCTAAGCGAAACTCCTTGTTGAGGTCAACTTTAGTAGTGGAAAGCTATTATTCCAGGAACTGGAATGCATGACTCCAGGAGGTCTACAAGCAAGTCAACCTTTGTGCCCCAGGGGGTCTGCAAGTGATAGATACGGTATCTGAATTGTTGATCAACAGATAAAGGAGTACTAGGAAAATCACCCCCAAACTGCAACTCTTATCTGATTAGCATTTTTTCCAACCCCCTGTGTACCCTTTCTTCTCCTTAGAAAAAGGTGACATGAGATGTTAAGATGGTTTTTAAGGGCACATAACTGCAGTCTTCTCAGATCGCAGGCATCTGAATAAAGCTCCCATACAGATTCAATCCTTGTCTCTACTTATTGGTTCTGGTAGTGACAGGCTGCGTGAACACCGACATTTCCAATTTCAGTAGACCTACATGTAAAATGCAAAACTATAAAATTTACAGAGGAAGATAGGACAGCATCAAGTAATTTTTGAGTTTAGCAATGAATTTTTAGATATAACACCAAAAGCATGAATCATGAAACAAAAATTTGTTGGACTTTATTAAAATTAAAAATGTCTGCTCTACAAAAGACACTGTTAGAGAATGAAAAAGTCACAGCCTGAGAGAAGTTATCTATAAACCACATATTTGATAATGCATTTGTATCCAAAATATAAAAAGAATTCTTAAAAGTCAACAGTAAAAAACCAAATAACCCAACTTAAAAATGGGCAGAACATCTCAGCAGACACCTCATCATGAAAATAAACAGATAGCAATAAGCACATAAAAAGATGCTCAACATCATTTGTCATTAAGGAATTGCAAATTAAGACAATGAGGTATATTCATAAGCATGTTTTCAAAAATATTTTATTTATTTATTTTTAGAGAGAGGGGAAGGCAGGGAGAAAGAGAGGGAGAGAAACATCTGTGTGTGGTTGACTCTCTCACTGTGGCAGATTCCGTCCGGCAGAATCCGTGTCAGCTGCGATTGAATGCATAAATCATCTCACACAGAAACACGCAGGAATAGAGAACCAGGACCACGTGACCACTCCCTTATCATATGGGAGAGGCCCCGAGCCTTGGGTCTAGGGGTTTTTATTGATGTTCTCTGGGACATTACCTCAGAATGGTATTCATTAACTATGTGTAGATTGTAGATTCTCTTTAGGTGGTAGACAACCCGGAAGGTACATCAAAAGGGTTATGCAAAGACAAGAGGTATGGCTGAACTTTGAAAGGATTAGCATCGGTCTAAGGAAGCTAGTTAAGCATTAGCATTTGTTCTTCTGATCCAGGGAGAGATTTTTAGCAAGAGCAAGGTTTTATTTTAAATCTAAGGAACATACCAGCCTGATTTCCCCACAGGAAATTCTGCTTCCACGAACATGGGTCCATGCATGCCGACTTATGTTCCACGAGAGACCATGCTCTTATTAGATGTGAAAACATAGGGCTACAATTCCCCACTGTGGATATATGACTTTCCCTTATCTCACAACCCACTGGGGACCTGGCCCACAACCCAGGCATGTGCCCCGACTGGGAATTTAACCAGCAACCCTTTTAGTTCGCAGGCCGGCACTCAATCCACTGAACCACACCAGCCAGGGCCATAAGTTTGTATTTAACTTTGCACAAAATTGCCAAACTATATTCCAAAATAATGAACTACTTTTTATTGCATTTCCACCAACAATATATGAGTTCCAGTTGCTTTGCATAATGGTAGTTGCTTCCACTTAATGGTAGTCGGTACTGTCAAATTTTTTGATTTGAGCGTTTTTTGTGATATAGTAGCATCTCATTGTGGTTTTAATTTGCAATTCTTAATGACTAATCATACTGGAAATCTTTTTATGTGCTTATCTGGAGTCCATATATTTTATTTGGTGAAGTGTTTGTTTAAATCTTCGGTTTGTTTTTAGATGTTATTTGTGTTTTATTTATTACTGAGTTGTGAGGTTCCTTCAGATATTCTGGATATAAGTCACTCTCAGCCAGGGTCCAATCAGGAGAATTACTAACAGAAGATTGGAGTAATGGGGAATTGACTCAGAAGAGTTAGGCGAATACAGAAATAGCAAAGGCAGGACAGCCAATCCTGGCGGGGCTGAGATAGCATGTCTGAGGAGGAGCTCCAGGCCTGTTGGAAACAGCACAGCATGGCTCAGCAGTGGATACTAGAAATCTGCCATCTCAGGTATTGGGGACGTGCCATACCCTGGAACTTGCTGCAGAGTCACCTGAGGAGTTCTGGGAGCAGCAGTTCACAGTCAGGTGCCGTGTTGGGGCACACCACTTTGAAAAGGTGCTGAGGGAAGCTTCTAGCAGATGGGCACAGCTGGTTGCTGTGTGCTACCAGAATTGGGTGCTGGGGGAACGACAGCCAAGCAATGGAGACAGCTATGGTCTGCAGGAGCCCAGGGCAGGAGAACTGGTGGCAGGACATGGGAAACAGGCAGAGAAGATGCCTTCCTCCCAGAGTCTCTCCAACACCCACTATTGCCACAATCACACCAAAGTCACAGGTGAAATATTTACCCAGCCCACCTCCATTATCACAGCACAGGCAAAGAAGGGTGAAGTTGGAGCTGAGAAGCAATAACTTGATGACTGGCACAGAATTCTTTATCTTATGTGTGTTCCGACAATATTTCTTCCAGGCTGTGGCTTGTCTTTTCATTTTCTTAGGAGTATCCTAATTTCCCTATTTATTGATTTTTTTTTAACAGAGGGGAAGAGAGAGAGAAATATCAACTACTTGTTCCGCTTATTTACGCATTCATTGGTTGTTCCTTGTTATGTGCCCTGACCGGGATCAAACCCCACACCTTTGGCGTATGGGATGATGCTCTAACCAACTGAACTACCTAGCCAGGGCTCCTATTTTTTTCTAGAAATTCAATAGTTTTAGCTCCTAGATTTAGGTTTATGAACCATTTCAAGTTGTGTGTACATGCATTCCTCAAAGTTTACTTTTTAGAAAAAATTTAAAAGACTTAATTTTTCTTTGAGCAGTTTTAGGTTCACAGCAAAATTAAGTAAGGAAGGTACAGAGATTCCCCACACATGCAGAGCACAGCACCCCCACCAGAGGGTTACATTTGTTATCATTGGTGAACCAGTGCTGGCACATTGTAACCACTGAAGTCCATAGTTTACAGTAGGATTCACCCTGAGCGTTGTACATTCCATGGGTTTGGACAAATGTGTAATGACGTGTATCCGTCATTATTGGTATCATACAGATGATTCTCACTGCCTTAAAAATCCTCTGTGCTCTTCCTGTTCATCCCTCCCCCTGCCCCCATAGGCACTTTTTAAATTGATTTTTTTAAAAGCATATATGCAATAAATTATAAAAGTATGTGTTTGCATTTTAACTTATGTAAATGGCATTGAGTTATTTATTCATTTTGCTTCTTACTTTTATCACTCAGCACTGTTTTTAAGGTCCATCCATGTTGCCACACCCCTTGCTTTCCTGACTGCTGGGTAGTACAGTAAACCCGCAACCTCTTCGAGAGAGTAAAACAAGATATAGCAAAATGAGTTTCAACATATGCTCATTAACAAGAGTTAGGTTTCCACAGCATCTCCTCAACACTGTAATGAAACGGCGCTGACCAAAATGATGTCATGCAAGATTCTGCTGTACTCTATCATATGCATCTTCCACATTTTACTCTCCTCCTCAAATGGACAATGGATTGTCTATGATTGCCCATTTTTGGAACGGACACAGCTGTGAACCTTCTAATCCACATCCCCCGACAGGCCTCTGTGACCACGTGTGTGGTATGCCCACTGAGGAGTGGGTTCACAGGGTCTGTGGCTATGCGTACATCCCCTCTCTACATAGAGCCAGGCTGCTCCCCAGAAAGGTGGACTGTTCTGCATCCCCGCCAGCAGCTCACGGAGAAGCCTGCATCTCCACACACCTTTCAACACGTGGCTTTTTCCAGCTCTCTAACTTTGGCCAGCCTAATAGGTGTCAGGTGATTTCACTGTTGTCTTTATTTGAAATTCTCTGATTACTGATGATTTTAATCCCTAATAAATCTCTTCCTATGTCTGTTCAGGTTACCAATTTTATAAATTTCCTGTTGATAGACTGCCCGTTTTTCTTTAGGACCTGCTACCTTTTGCTTACTTTGGATTTAATTTGCTTTTCTTTTCCTAGTTTCCTAGGATGGAAGCTTAGAACATTGATTTTAGATCTTTCTTCTTTTCTCATTATGGATTGACGGTGTAAATTTCTAAGTACTGCTTTTGCTGTACCACACAATTTTTGATTAGTCGTAGTTTCATTTTCATTGAGTTGCAAATATTTTTAAATTTCTCTTGAAATTTTTTTCTTTGGCCCATGTGTCACTTACAAGTGTGCTGTTTGGTCTCCAAGTATCTTGATGTTTTCTAACTATCTTTGTTACTGATTTCTAGTTTGATTCCATTGCCTTCTGAGAACAGACTTTGTATCATTTCAATTTTTTAAGTTTATTAAGGTGTGTTTTATCACCCAGAATGTGGTATATCCTGTCAAATATTCTGTATGAGTTTGAGAAGAATGTGTATGCTTCAGTTATGGGGTGAAATAGTCTAGGGACATCAGTGATAGCCACTTAATTGATTATGTTGTTCCACTCAACTCTGTCCTTACCGATTCTCTGCCCCGTAGAACTGTTCATTTCTGATAGAGAGGTGTTGAAGTCCCCGATTCTCTGACATCTCGAAGAAGAGTTATTTTCCATTTGTTCAGCTTTTCACTCATTAAGACAGAATGCAGACTCCCCCGCTCTTTACTTGCTAGATCAAAAAATCTCTCTTTTGTTTATTGGTCTTCACGAGTCACTGATATATTCTGTGTATTGATCCCTTGTCATTTTTGGATTTACAAATATCTTATCCCATTCTATCACCTATTGTCTGTCCATAGTATCCTCTTTTGAACAAAAACCTTTAATTTTGATGCCATCAAATGAATCAATTTTTCCTTCTGGTTTGTGCTATTTAAGTTTTATGGAAGGAGTCCCTCTCCCAACCCAGGTCTCAATACTCTCATATTTTCTTCTATTAACTTTAGAGTTTTATTTTTCATATTGAGGTCTTTTGTCATTTAGAGTGTATCTTTTTATTTGACATCAGACAGGCATCCTGTTTTATTTTCTGCTTACAGTCGGCTGGTTTAATCTGCCCCTTCTTCACTGATTTGTGAGGCCTCCCACCATGTACTCATGGTTCAACTGAGTTTCCTCTTCTGTCCCATGTTATATTGGTCTGTTTCGTGCCAATACGGTGTGGCTGCTTTGCTTTTTCATCTTTTTACGTGGCTGTGTAGTGCGCTGCTCCTGACCCTTCTTTCTTAAGGTTGACTTAGTCCTGCTTGTCCGTATAAAGTTTAGAATGAGTTTATCAAGTTCTTGGAAAGTTCACAAGGAATTTTCATTGGAATTTTATTGTATTTATAGATTGATTCGTAAAAAACTGATTCCTGTATAATATTAAGTCATTCCATCCAAGAGCATAAAACTTCCCTCCATTTATTCAGGGTAATTCCTACATCCTTTATTAGAGCTTTAAAATTTTCTCCATAGGTTTCTCGTTTATTCCTGGTTAAGTTCATTCCTCAATATTGTGCATGCCTTTTTTTTTTTTAAAGATTTTATTTATTTATTTTTAGAGAGAGGGGGAGGGAGGGAGAAAGAGAGAGAGAAACATCAATGTACGGTTGCCTCCCACATGGCCCTCACTGGGGACCCAGCCCACAACCCAGGCATGTGCCCCGACTGGGAATCAAACCGGGACCGCTTGGTTCCCAGCCCGCGCTCAATCCACTGAGCTACACCAGCCAGGTTGTGCATGCCTTTTTGTTATTGTGAATAGAAGCTGGTTACTGCTGGTGAGGAGAAATGTTACGGACTTATTTTCTTAGGTTAATCTTTTTATAAAAATGTATTTATTGATTTTTTTAGAGAGAAACACTTTGATTTGTTATTCCACTTATTTATGCATTCATTGGTTGAGTTTTGTATGTGCCCTGACCGAGGACTGAATCCACACCCTTGGTGTATCCAGATGATGCTCTAACCAGCTGAGTTTTTCAGCTAGGGGTTCTTGGGTTAATCTTGTATGTAATGATTTTATTGAATTCACTTAACAAGAGCTTTAATACTCTATTTGTTGACTCTCTTTATTTTTCAAGCAAATGAAAATATTATCTTTATGTAATAATAATTTTATCTCTTCTTTTCTAATCCTTATATTTCTTATTCTCTCTTCACTAGTGACTTTGTCTAGAACTTCCATTATTATATACCAAGTGATACAGGATAGTTAGATTCCCTTATTTATTCCAGACCTTAAAGAGAATGCACCTAAAGTGTCTTCATTAAGTGTTATGATTGTTTTTGCTATGTAACCTTTAGCAAGTTAAGGATGTCTCTCCTATATCCAGTTTGCTAAGTTATTATTTAACTATAAATAGGTGATGAACTTTACCAAATGCTTTCTTTCATCAATTGAGATACTTTGTCCTTTATTAATGAGGTAATTTCTGATGTTGAGCCAACTTGGAATTCCTGGGATAAACCCTACTTCATCAAAATTTATTTTTTAAGATATACAATTGTGTTAGTTAACTCACACATATATATTTTTAATCCTCGCAAGAGGATATATTCACTCATTTCAGAGAAAGAGGGAGAGAGAGAGAAACAGCAATGTGAGAGAGAAACATCGATCAGTCACCTCACGCAACTGAGGTATGTGCCCTGACCGGGGATCCAACCTGCAAACTTCTGGTGTACCGGATGACACTTCAACCAACTGAGCCACCCAGCCAGGGCAGCTTGTATTTTATTTAGGATTTTGTATCCAGATCTTAGGTAAAATGAACCTATTTTTTTTTTCACTTATTGGTTTGTCCTTACTGGTTTTGGAACCAAGATTACACTGGTTTCATAACATAATCTGGGCAGCTTTTGCCTTATTTCAATTTTTTGAAAAAACCTCACATAAAATAGGAATTAACTGTTCCTTGAAAATTTGGTACAAATCCAGAAATTCATAAGTTTTTCTCTACCTTGACTCCCTCAACTGCATTGTTTTCTACTATTAGCACACATTTTGAAAGATCTGGTTTAAATTAATAAGTACGCACCTTTTTCTTTCCCAGATGGCTACACCCTGTACAGAAAGTACACACCCCCACACACAGCCCTTACGAATGTGCCATAGGCCCTGGCCAGGTAGCTGGTTAGAGTATCATCTTGATACGCCAAGTTTGTGGGTTTGACCCCCAGTCAGGTCAGTGTTTCTCTCTCTTTCCCTAAAAAAAAAAAAATGGTGCCACCACAAAAAATGTCAACCACTTCAACCCATTGCAACCCTTTTACTCTCCTTAAGTAAAAAGTTGCGTCCCTCTCCTCAAATCCCCTCCCTCTTTAGCCCTCACCCTAGCCCTCGAATTGATGATGACTCTAAAGGGACCCCCAAGGGACTAGCTCTCTTGAACCTCACCTGCCCACTAGCACTGACTATTACCCACACCCCATAACTCCTCCTTCCACCAGTCTCAGAAAATGAGTGGTCCCTTCTCAAGTTCAAGGCAAGCCCCATAAACGTGCTCCAACACCCCATCCCTTTCTCCCAGGGACTGCACTCCTTTAGACATCCCCTGTGTCTCCTGAAATTTAAACTCTCTCTCCCTACAGGACTCCTTCTCCTCGGTCCAACAACATAATCAAATCTCACTCATCCCCCCAAAATCCCTCCTTTGTGTGCTGTGGGACAGGCATTCTCACACGCTGCAGGTGGGAGTGCAAATTGGCAAGATCTTCCTGGGAAGCAATTTGGTAACCTGAATCAAAAGCCTGAAAAATATTTGCACCCTTTGTCCCAGTAATCCTACTTCTAGAAATCCATCTAAAGGAGTAATCAGAAATGCTGACAAGGAGAGATATTTAAAGATGTTAATCTCACTGTTATTTTAACAGCAAAAATTGGAAACACTCTAAAGGTTTAACAACAGGGGATAGGTTAAATAAATTGTACTTTAAATAAAATGAAATTATGTGCAATCACTAAAAATATAATTTTTAAAGAATAGTTGACATGCGACACTGTTCATGAAGTGATGTTATAAGCGAAAACGCGTAGTACGGGGCTGATTTGGTGACATAAAAATAGCTAACACTTCTGGAACGCTAGCTAGTATACACAGTCTCTCACTTGACCTCCACGACCCTCCTGTACAGTTAATGCTGTTCTTTACACTTTGTAGAGACAGAAACCGACTGGAAATAAAAACATCCATACCTATGGGGGAGGATCATTAGTGATGAGCTTTATTTTCATCATTCTCTTTGGTGTTTTCCAGTTCTTTAAAGAGTATGTATTACTTTTCATCAAACAGAACTACTGAGTCATTCTTCTTTCTAGTTTACATACACTAGGAACAAATAATCTGAACAGAGAAAATGAGAATCCTATTCCAACGACTGCTGAGGCAGGAGAGTAAGAAGCTAGGACAATTCCTTAGAAACTAGAATGGGGAAACTGAGACAGCTGAATAAACTGGCTGAGCAATTTACAGCCAGAATCAGAAAGTCACCTCCCTAGAGGTAACATCCTGGCCTCAGTTGTAGTTCAGCTCCCAGTCCAGAAAAGCAGCAAACCCAGGCGGGCAACTCCAGGATCAGCTGCAATGACTGACCAATCAGTAAAGACCACAACCCCAAAAGAGCACACCTGGAAAACTAAGGAATGTTTTGCTGAGGCATCCCCCCTGCCCCAGAACTCCCCTAAGATTCCTGCCTACAACAGAGAGATAAAAACTCTCAAGACAAAGGACCCAGAGTGTGCTCTCCCTCAGGAGCATCCCCACACCTTCTCCTTCTTCCTCTCCCACAGGCTTGAATCTCCTAAACTCTAAGGGTCCCCAGGAGACTTGCAACCAGGGGAGCAATGAGCAGCATTAGCTGGGCCCGAGCTAACCCCCTGAACCTGTCTCCAAGGCTCGCTTTTCTCTGATTTTTCTAGGCTCTCACCTGTTGCTTCTTCAATGCTAAGCCCTTCCTCGTTTCACTGTCCCCAGCTTTTATAAACGTCCTCTAAAAATCGCCTGGACTCGTGTTGTAAAGTCTTTCCTACACGTAGAACCCTCACACTACTGGCTGGCTGAAGGCAGGCCCTTCTGGGCCAGGTCCCCGGTCAGGTAACACTGCTACTCTAACCATCAGAGACAGCCACTGTGGACAATTGGGCTTTTCTTTTTATATTTGCTTTTAAAATGTGTATATAGACATACACACTTTCAAAAGGAAACGAGATCATCTTACCATGTCAATACATAAAACTTAAACCTTCAATCCTCTGCATTTTGGTCTCTGCCTTGAGAGATGCCTTAGGCCCCAAGTTAAATTTTGCCAATTGCTGACTGTGCTTGTCACCCCAATGGCTCTCTGGCTTTGGGGCCTGGAGAACTGAGTTCCTGTCCTATTCTACCATTTACTAGCTGTGCCACCAGAGGGTAATCACTTTTTCTCAGGGGGCCTTGGAAAAAGTGCCTCGCCCACTCTAAGGGGACATTGCAATGTTCCAACCAGCTGATGGACGTCACAGGTTATGTGCTGTGCCCAAGGCAGCACTCCTGGGGCTCCTCCTTTCTGCCTCTCTTCCCCGTTCCCCAGCTGCCTCAGGAATTCTCCCTGTCTCGAGCAGGCGGCCAGAGGGCCTCCAGAGGGGAAGGGACCTGGTCAGCAGATAAGCACTAGAGGCCCCCAGGCCGGAGGCCGGCTTTTGAGCCCTGCCCCCGCTCGCGAATTCAAGAGCCTTGTAGGGATCGTCCGCAGACGACGTCTATCTAGGTGGTCTATCTAGGTGCGCGAGCACGAAGAGGGGCCGGGGAGCAGGGGCCAGCGGGAGCGGGGACTGGGGAGCTCTGGAGGGTTGAAAACACCACCTGGCGTCCACTTCCCAAGCGCGTTTGAAAGGCTCTGCCCGAGCGAGGTGGTGCGGAGGCCGGGCCGTCCTGCGCGGAGCTGCCGCCCTCTGCTGGCGGCGCGCAGAGGTACAGCTGCTCGCTCGGGGCTGAGCGGTTCGGCGTCAGCCCTGCAAGCGAGGGCCCCGATGAGCTGTCAACCGAGGCCTGCGGCCTGCCGCCAGCCAGTCCCCTCTGCGTACCCACCCAATCGACGCTGACAACCACCTGTGGTAATTGTGAAAGCAAAAGGTGCCAGATGATGAAGGAGATGTTCTTCAGACCATTCCAATATGAAGACTGTTCCTGAACGACGAAGGTGTCCAGGAAAAACAGGGCTGAGGTTTGGAGAGACAGGGAAGCAAGGGAGTCATCAGCGAGTCTTATGGCAATAGAAAGAAAGGACGAAGGTGGGTTAGTTTCTTGGAATATGTAAGAGCAAGGTGGTTCTTTGCGGTTAGTTATTTCCCCAGAACTCAGGGAGGAGGGTTTCTTAATCATCGCTGCCTTTTGGGAGCACAGGACTCGGATGAAATTCGACGTTGTCATAATAAGTGGCTCAGCACGCTGCAGGATGGCCATTTAAGAGGTGAGGAAAGTGAAGCCCATGTCACCAACTGAGAGTTTTAGTGGCTGAGGCAAGATTGCCACCTGAAGGTACCAAGAGGCAAGGAGACCCAACTTGAAGTGTAAAGCTCCCTGTAGGGGTAAAATCAGGAAGGCACCGTGCAATGGACTCGGCAGTGGGGTGATTTTTTCAGAAGTGGGACCCGGGACTTCTTTTCCAGTGTTTTAAGATTTTATTTATTGATTTTTAGAGAGAGGGGAAGGGAGGAGGAAAGAGAAACATGGACGGGCTGCGGGCTGAACCCGAAACGCAGGCATGCGCCAACTGGGAATTGAAACCGGTACCTTTCGGCCCTCGCTTTGCGGGAGGAGCCCACCCCACTGAGCCCAGAGACCGGGCCCTCCCCAGGTTTCTCACCTGGCACAGGGCAGCACGGGAGTCCGCCAGAGCTTCAACACTCACGTAACCACACACTAGTTGGGCAAATGACCTCACTCGCCTCCTAAATTTCCTCACTCCCTCAGTTTCTTCATCTGAATGGGAATACCACGGCACCTACTTCAAAGAGTTGTCATGCAGGTTAAATTAGATACTGGTTAGCATAATTCCTGGGACCTTGTACATGCTCATTATTTCATTATTATTATTTCTATTACTACCATCATATGCCTCCTCACTCTGCACCAGAACTTGCTGCTGACCCCAGGGGTCATGCAGAGGACCGGATGCCCCTCTCCAGCCCTTCAAGATCCCATAAAACCATGATTACTCCATTAATAAAACAAAGGCTTAGACTTTTAGCCTCAATGGACTTACGTAATGGAGGTAGCATCGCCCTATATTTTAAAACTTTTGGAAGGTATAATAATGACAAATATCAAGCAGTCTAAACACTTTGGTTTATCTTTTTTAGTCTTTTTTCCCCTTAAGAATGATAAATGTAGTTCTAGTCATACTGTATATACATATTTAAATCCTACTGTTCATAAGTAGCATTATATCATACTTGCCATGTATGCTGAATACATCATTTCTCAACATTTCAAGAAAGAACTGTTAAAGAATAGTTTTTTTTTAAAAAAAGGTAAAATAATAACTCTTACACAAATACAAAATGAACACGTTAACGATTTTATTTAACTAATTATGAGCCAGGACCCAGGAAGATGCTACAACCAGTTCACAGATGAGTGCACAGAACAGGCTCACTCGCAGATGGGATTGCTGAAGCGAACGTGCCAACGGAGACAAACCGGCTGCTGCAGTGAGGAGGGCAGTCACCTGAATGGCCACTGGACTGGATGTTCGTAGGGCCCTAAATATTTCTGCTGTTGGCTGGGCTCACCCATTGTACTGTGGAAGATTGCCATCCAAGAATATCCTAGACAGTTGGTTTGCTACTCAAGGATGAAGACATCATACAATTTCAGAGGAACAGAGCAGATCCAACTGGTCCCGCTACTCAAGACTGCCAGGAAGAAACACTCGCAAGTCACTTACAAAAGTGCGGTAGAAAGGGAATCCACTCCATCAAGCATGTTAAAAAACAATATGGGTAGTATGATCCCTCTTAAGAGTAGTAATAACCCTGGCTGGTGTGGCTCGGTGGATTGAGTACCAGCCTGCGAACCAAAGGGTCCCGGGTTTGATTCCCAGTGAGGGCACAGGCCTGGGTTGCGGGCTGAGAGGCAACCCATCAACGTGTCTCTCACACATTGATGTTTCTCTACTTCTCTTTCTCCCTCCACTCTCTCTAGAAATAAATAAATACAATCTTTAAAAAAAGAGTAATAATAATATATGCTATGTGGGGCTATTAAAGATTTTCATTATCTTTGAGAGGTTTTTGGCAATGTTTGAATTAAAGTGATGCTATATTACTTTTATGATTTTTAAAATAAGAGAGTCTATGGTGGTTTTACATGGTACACATTAGGACTTTACGGATGCTTTCACAAATTCATTCACGCAATTTCTTGAAAAAATTACTCAGATATATACTTCAACTGCCTGAAACATAATTCAAAATCAAGACTTAAGGAAATGCGTGTGTTTTTCAAAGATGACCACACTGACATACATGTTTGTGTGTATATTATTTTTAAATGTATGATAAATGGAAACATTTTTAAATGGAGTGACAGCTGCCAGCCAAGGAACTGCCTTGCATGTCTTACGTCCCAGACCTTTGGCATGCTAAAGCAGGGCCGAGCAACCTCCGAACTGCATCCACAGCAACCTTGTGTCCTGGAGGACTGTTAGCAAGGGAGCAAGAAAGCAGATATCACGACTACCAAACTGATGACCACCAGACTGAAAACTAAAAACATTTTTTAGAATCGGTGTCACTAGCCCTGGCCGGGTAGCTCAGTTGGTTGGAATGTCATCCTGATACACCAAGGTTGCGGGTTCGCTCTCCAGTCACGATACACACAAGAAGCAACCAATGAATGCATAAATCAGTGAAACGACAGATGAATGTTCTCTCTCTGTCTCTAAAAGTAAATCTAAAACAAGATTAGTGTCACTATGTTATACTGTCTGCAGCAATGGCTATGCCTTCCTTCTGTTGGTGTGACTGTTCCCTTCCCTTTCTCAGAAATACCATCGTCCTTCTCTTGTCATTGGAACGTCATTTAGACCTCTGCCTGAATCAGTGCTCCCTGAATGACCACTCATTTTGATCTCAAATAAATGCTTGTTGCCTGTCACTCTGGAAGGCCTTTTATTTTTAGGCTAAAAATAGGCACATGACATGTGTGTATGTATGAGCATCCCACATGCTGATCTTACAAGATGAAGCTGACGTGCTTCCGTTGAATCTGGGCAGAACTCTGTAACTGGCCCAAACAGTAAGATGCAGCAGAAGCGACACTGAATGATTTCTGAAGTTTAGACACAAAAGGCACTATGGCTGCCACCTGGCTCTCGCTCTGTGTGTGTGTATGAAACCTGCCCTGAGAACTCAGCCTCTACTGTATTGCTATATTGTGAGGAAGGCCAGGGACACAAGAGCTCATGTGTGGGGGTTCTGGTTAGTAGCCTCAGCCAGGCCCCCAGCTGGCTGACAGCCAGCACCAACCGTAGGTGAACCAGCCTTCAGAACACTAAAGCCAAGCTGGAGACTTGAGCTTTTGAGTCTCCTGCTGAGGCCTCAGATAATGTGGGAGAGAGACAAGCCATCCCTCCTGTACCTTGTCTAAATTCCTGATGCACAGAAACTGAAAGAGATAATAAATGATTATTGTTCTAAGCCATTATGTTTTAGGATAATTTGTGTAGCCACAGCCACTGAAACATGCAGTGTACATGCAAACCATGTAAACAGAGAGAATTCAATTTAAATAATTATCATAAACATGGTGAAAACTTGAATGTCAAATTCAAAACCAATTTTTGAAAAAAGAAGACCTATAGAGTTTTTAAAAAAGAGATATGATAACCTGAGCCTTTAATGGGGAGGCATGGGAGTAGAGAGCTGGAAAACTCCCCACCTTATCTTGTAAGAAGACAAAAATGATAGATTTATCTGGGGTCTGATAGTTAGAGAAACAGGGGTTCAAGAAAGTTTTTCACAATGTTGAAGGTGTCAACAGAACTAAAACAATAGGCTCTACTCCTTCCAACTCACAGAAAATAAAAACAAATAAACCACTGTGCATATTACAGAAGGCAAAAAACTAAAGAAACATAAAAAAAAAAGGAAGCATAGACCAAAACATGAAAATAAAGCCCAAACATGAAAATAAGACCAAACTTGCCAGAATAAATACAAATGCATTGTCCTCCCCTAACAAACAGCCAAAGACCCTCCAACCACGTCAATACAATTTAACCACTAGAATATACCCACGTAACTGTAGTACATAGGGTATAGCTAAATGCAACTGTGCCCTTTTTATCTGCAGCATCTGCACATTCGGCCAGCACACCTCCTGGGCGGCCCCACCTGCTCTGTGCCCGTAGGTGCCCGTTGGTCTCCAGGTGGACATGGGCAGACTCCGTCTGAGGGACGAGCGAGGCCAACAGAAAGAGCCACCTCAGGAAACCTACCTGTGGGACAGGAGGTGCCGCCCAGTGTTCTGGCCCAGCAGCCCTGGACAGCGAGCGAGGCGGAATCTTTCTCCTCCGTGCTTTCTGTCGCGAGGTTCTGGGCCAGAGCATAGGACGGCGCGTGCTTGCGTGGGCTGCTGACCGTGTGACTTGGCCCCGACCCACTGGCTTGTCATTAAGGAACATTCATCCTGGACCCCTGCCAACACTTTGCCACTTTTTCTGAAAGGCTCTAAGTTTTTGTCTTTTTCTATGTCTTAGTTAGCTTTTAAATTGGGAAGTTGGGAGATGGTTTATAATAAGGAAGATGATTCTCATGCCATCTTAATTCTAAAATCCTTTAATCTGTCATTTTTAATAGAAGCCTCCCCCCCCAAAAAAAAAACAAAAAAAAAACTGCCTATTAAACATCAGCTGCTGCGCTAAATGCTGCCAGTATGATAAGAAGGTCTGGCCCCGGCCCTGCAGAGGTGCTCAGGGTCTGGGCGGCGCAGCGGGGCAGGCAAGTAAACGACTCACTCTGACACTAGGCAGAGAAAGTCAACGTTAATATAGGTACTGGGAAACAAGAACGGGGAAGAGAGAGCAATGAGTGCCAATGGAGCAATGGGAGAAGGCTTTCTGGTGAGTGCAGGGCCTCATTCTGGGCCCAGGAGAGCACCTATAAAGGGAGGAAACCACCCACACATCGGAGGTGCTGTCAGCATCTAGAGTCTGGGTCACCCTGAGGGGAAGGCCCCTCCCCTGGGGCAGACAGGTGGTGCTTCTTGGCAGGGGAGTGGGAAGGGGACAGATGAAATGGGTCACATTGGGTCCAGGGGAAAGTGGTGGCCCAGGGTGAGGTGGCACCATGCAGGAGTCCCCAGCTCTAAAGACTTTGAGGTCTCTGACAGTTACCTAAAGTCAAATAGTGCTAATGGCCAGAGAGGCAAGTGTAGGCATTTTCTCAGTCCCAGTTGGGGCAGGTCCTGGTTGGTTGCAGCCTCGGGATATGTGGGTGGGGTCTCAGATAAAAGGGGAGCAGGAAATTAACATCCACTAAGTGTTTATCTGGTGCCAGGCACTCCAGGGCATTCTAATCTTTGTAACGCTGCAAATATTTATTGAGCACCTGCTATGAGCCAAGCACTGTTTTAGACACTGGAGATAGTTGTAAACAAAATGAAAATTTTGCTCCTCATGTACAAATAAATATTTGACATAATTTCAGTGATAAACACTTATCACCAGTGTTAGGTACTGAGAACAATAAATGGGAACGAAAATGAAAGGGAGTGGTATTGTTAGAAGTGGTTAGGGAAGGTGTCCTGGAGGAGGCGACGTCTGAGCAGAGACCTGAATTAGCAAAAGTATGAGTCTTACGTTTAGTGAGGGTTCCTCAGTCTAAAGAAGAAGAAACACACCGCAGAGAAGAGCAGCATCTTTCCCTAGATTACAAAGGTCCCAAGACATCTCTGGGGAGGGGAGCGTGCTCCTGCTGAGATCCTGGGCTCAGGTGACGTACTCAGGGGCAGCGCCTGACCCTCAGGCCCTCCGCTTGCTTGCAGACAATTGTGGTCTCACGGACCCTGAGACCAACCCACTTGGAACCAGGTCAGCCCATTGGTTCCTTCACTTTATTTCTTCCCCTCCCCCATTTTTCCTCATCCTCTGTCCTCCCCCTTTTCTCTTTCTCCCCCACCTCCTTCTTCTTGTTGTTTGTACAACACTTTATTGTAAACACTGGGAAGTTTATCGCACATAAACACATAAAGGTCCAGTTCAATGAATAATGATAGGGAGAGTGCCTGAGTGACCGGCACCCAAGTGAAGAGGTTGGACATTGCAGCCACCCCCGGAAACCTCCGTGTGCTCCTTCCCGTTGTCTTTCATCTGGAGCAACCCCTTCCTTGCTTTTCTTATCATTCAACCACCTACATAAGTGTCCTTAAACAATATAGTTTAGTTTTGTCTCATTGTGAACTTTATATAAATGGTATAACTCTCTCTATACTTGTTGTGTCTTACTTCTTTCATTCAGCATCTTCTTTACAAGATTTACCTATGTTTCTGGATATATCTTTTTTTTTTTTTTGCCATGTATAATGCGCACTTTTTTGCCCAAATTTTTGAGGGAAAAATAAGGATGTGCATTATACATGGGTATAATGATTATGTGCTGTGGGTATTACAATAATGGGTATAATAATCCTGTGTATAATGTGCATAAAATGTGGGTGTGCGTTATACACGGCAAAATACAGTATTAGTTAGTTTGGGGCTTCCTTAACAAAGTACCATAGACTGGATGGCTTAAACGTCGGAAATTAATTTTCTCACAGATCTGGGAGCTAGAAGTCTGAGATAGGTGTCGGGGGGTTGGTTCTTTCTGAAGGCCACGAGGGAAGGGTCTGTTCCAGCCTCTGTCCCGGGTTTGCAGATGGCCTGCCTTCCCCCGACCCCATTACCTCTCTACATCCAAGTTCCCTCCTTCTGTAAGAACAGGGTTATCTTGGATCAGGGCCCACCCACTTGACCTCATTTTAATTTAATTACCGTTGTAAAGACAGTGTCTCTAAATACAGTCACACCCTGAAGTATGGGGGTTAGGACTTTAACATATGATCGCGGGGGGGCGGGGCAGGGCAGGGCAGAGCTGCAATTCAGCCCATAACACTGGATATAACTGTGCTTCACTCATTTTCATTACTGCAAGGTATTCTATTGCACGAATACACCACAATGTATGTACCCATTCTCCTGCTGATGGGCACTTGAGTTGTTTCCAGTTTGGGACCATCACAGATGATGCCACTTTGAACACCCTTTCACCTGCAACTCGGTGCACATGCGCCATGAGTCTCCCTGGGCTTATAACTAGAAATAGGACAAATGAGTCACAGGGTAAGCTGCTCTTAGATTTTGGAAGATATGCAAATACTTTTCCAAAGTGGTGGCATCCACCCCGCCCCACCAGCCTTATATTTTCATATCTCCACCCTGTATTTCCTCACCAGCACTCGGTGCTATCAGACTTCTCCCTGTTACCTAGGAGGCGGTTTGCTGTGCATTTCCCTGGTGACTAATGGGTTGAGTATGCTTCCACACTGGCTATCTGGAACTTTCATTTTGTAAAGTGCCTGTTCAAGTTCTTTGCCAATTTTTCTATTGCTACCTTTTTAATTTTTAAATCTCTTTCCTTTCTATACTCATGGGTATTTTATTTTATTTTAAAGCTGGTGTTCACTTTCCTGCCAGTGGACCTTGGGTGACACCATCTGATCCACCCTGAAAATCTTTAATAACTTGCATGTCAAAGAACAGGTGTTGGATGTTTAGACCCTTCCTTCCCGGAACCCCTGGGCTTCTCTTACAAACATTCCGACTTTCCCCTCCACCTTCCTACCTCCACGTGTGGACAGAGGCTCGCCCGTTACAACGTCCCCTCTTACCTGACCCACCACCGTGCCGCCCACACAGGATATGATCACTGGATGAGATATCGGGTCAATGTCCAGCGTGGTCCTTGGAACCCTGTACGCTACTGGTAAACATTATTTCCCTTTCTCCTTCTTGATGCTCTGCAGGAAGGAAGAAGGGCAACGGCTGAGAGTAACACTGACCGACTGCTACCTGAATGGCAGGCTGTGTGCCAAGGATGACCCATTGCCCGTCCT
>PVJI01009572.1:0-64780 GCA_004026765.1 Micronycteris hirsuta
AAAAAAAAAAAAAAAAAAAAAAAAAAAAAACTGATGAACAAAATAAAACCAGAGACATGGATACATGGAATAGACTGACACATCTCAGAAGGGAGTGGGGTGGGGAGGATTGGAAGAGATTAGCCAAAGAACATATAGGCATATATGCATAGGTCATGGACAAAAATGCAATAAAGGCTAGGGGGTGTGGGGCTGGAGCTGGTTGGAGTAAAGTACAAGGGGGAAGTTGGGGAGATAAGAAAAAAAAGTAAGCAAAGTATATGACTTTATCTTAACTGAAAGGATGACGTTGTCCTGCCAAAAGAAAATTTTTCTAATCATATTGTCTCCATCCTTTCTCTTTGTCAGTGCTCCCCAGTTAACCTGAGTTTCATTGGTCAGTCTATACCCTAGAGAACTTCATAAAAACAGGCTCATAAGATAAACTTACATACAGAGAGGACACTGTACTTAGAAAGTTTAGGAAGCAAGTTTGTGAACTTCAGTCCCTACATAGGATGAGAATCCTCCAAGAATAAGTAAAAAATAAATAAATGCATAGATCCAAGAGTCTCAAAGTACAATAGAGTATCTGTGTTCATAGACCCTTTCTTTAATACATTTATTCAACAAATTTATTAAGCTACTCTTGTTCCACACACCATGTAAAATCTAAGGCTTAGTTATATTAAAGTGTAACTATTTAAAATGAAATTATAATGTAGAGGTAGGAATTTTTAAGACTATCTCAGCATTACAAGGAACTAAAATTAAGATATATATTAAATAATATTTATTGAATTTTTCCTTTGTAATAGCTACAATATATGTTGAAATTAATCCTCAAAGCTTACTTGGTATGTTTGGGCTTGTTTATTCTTCTCAGTCTTAAATAAAAGCTACAAGATGCACTAGCTATTTGTATGAGATTTTTGTGTACACTTTACAAAGTACTTCTATTTTACAAGTTGAAATTTTCCCTGAGAATACTAACTTTTACTAAATTTTTACTAATTTAGAGCCAAACTTACTTTCATACAGATATCATATTCATATTGTTATCCATGACTTATTTAAATTTTTTGTTCTTTCTTTAAAAATATTTTATTTATTTATTTTTGAAGAGAGGGGAAAGGAAGGAGAAAGAGAGGGAGAGAAATTTCAGTATGCATTTGGTTTTCATGTACCCCACCCCCCACTGAGGACCTGGCCTGCAACCCAGACATGTACCCTGACTGAGAATCAAGCCTGCGACCCTTTGGTTCTCAGGCTGGCACTGAATCCACTGAGCCATACCAGCCAGGACTTGTTTTGTTCTATTCATTTGATCACTTGCATTTATAATTCCTTTTCTCTCCTTGTTAATTAGAACATTTCCTTCTGATCAGATATTAAAGTGATGACTGACTATTCTGGATATTAGAACAACAGGAAAAAATATGGCATGTGTCACTTTGAAATTTATTCCTGAATTATTCTTTCACCGAGTTTTGTCTTAACTACACTCTCAGCCTAAATATCTCCTCCTCACTTCCTCAGTCTAAAACTGGAAAAGACACTGGCATTCGGTCTACCTGTCACTACTGACCCAATAAGCAATGACAGCAGTTGAATCTTTATGGGCGCTTTATTCCAATGGCCTGAGATCTGAGAAAATGGTGGGTTCATACCCTAACAGACCATCTTGTCTTCTCTTTCCAGGCCAGACTTTTTATAATGGGGAATAAACAAACAAGGTGCGGTGAGGGCTTTGAGATTCAGGGAGGATTGGGTGAAAGAAGGTGCAACATTCTGGTCCTGGGCAGTTAGCTGTTTCCAGGGGCAGGTGGTCATCTGTCTGTCCCTGGAATACAAAGGCCAGGATGCCTCCAGTTGTCCCCAAGCGGTAATCTTCAGCAGTGCCCCAGTAGGTCAGCTGTTTTCCCAGGCGTCAGGATGGGCCTTATCTGTAGTTTCTGAAACAAAAGCTTTAACATATACATTACTTGCTAAGCTTATAACTTTTTACCTTAAGCTAAAATTTTCCAACTCTTGAGTTCTGTATCAAGTCTCTTCAATGGCCCTATTCACTCCATTAACTTTTATTAATTTTCTTATTATTTAAAATTGTGGGATTAGTCCCCACAAGTTTTATGTATGTAAGAAACAGGAAAAAATTAATGTACGCATCACCCCACAGTTCAATTCCAAGTTAAGTGTTTATAATACTCCCTATTCCTCACAATTCTACCTCTTACCTCCTTATTACAATATAATTGCTTACTGAATTTTGTATTTTCCTCTTTTCCTCATCCCCCCCATAGTTTTATCAATACATGTGGATCTAAACATATATTTTAGATGTGGCTCCCTTTTTGATCTTTATAAACTAGCTTTGACCTTTTTCTCCTCAACCTAAAATTTCTAAGACTCATCTCATGCATGTAGATGTTGTTGACTTTTTACTGTGGTCTAGAATAATTTAATGAGAACAAATCATACTTTAATTATCTAATTGATGGCTGTGAACATATGGGTTGTTTTCACTTTTGTGCAGTTATGAAACGGCTGCTGTAAGCATCCTTGCACGTCATCTGGTCCGTATACAGAGAAATTTGGAGTATACTCCTTGAAGTTTGTTGGTTCACAGAGGAGCTGAATGTTTGACTTTACAGGTAGTGACAAAATCTTTTCCTAAGTACTTGTATAAAATATACTCAGTGATTATGTGCTGAATAATAAATGTTTTTACCTCCTTATCATTACTTTGTATTTAGAAAGAAAGCCCAGAATCTGGGATCAGGATACCTGCTTAGTTTCCCAGGGAAAGTTATGAAACTTGTGTGCTTCAGTTTCCCGATATGCAAAATAGATCACAGGTTTTTAATGTAAATGAGGAAAGGACACCCTCATTTTGTGCCTATACAAAATTTTACAAATCTGATATTTTGTTTTATGATAATATGGTAAGTTGTTTTGTTTTTCAAGTAAATTTTTTCATGCTTGCATCCATATTTAAAACATTTTTCTCTGCATCTTTTTTAATTTACTCTTTTTCCCTCTATTTGTGTTTTCTCTCTTTGACTTTCTTTTATTCATTTCCATACAACACAACCTAGACTGGAATTTACAGCTCAGAGAAATGGCATCTTCCAACATCATAATTCTTTGCTGAATTCAGACTTTTCTCAATGTAACAGGGTGCAGCTAAGAGGGGGGCTCCAAATAGTGATTTGTAATGGGGTCCAGAACTCAAGGTGTCCAGGAAATATTAAAAAAATATGTATATAGGATGTCTTCACCCCCACCAGTCTGAGCTAGGGGTATGAGGCACATGGAGCAGGGCCATTCAGAGCTGTTTTGTATAGTAATAGCTTTGCAGCTAACTTCTGGCATGATCATTTAACATATCTATAACCTTTAACTGGTTTCATAGATATGTTAAATAGCTGTGGCCTTGCTTTGAGCCAGGGGGTTGGAAGTGACTTCCACCCAAGATGTAACTAGGAGGCAAGGCCTCCTGCTCACAGGGCCTGTGTGAGAGCTTGGAGATGATTGGCTCCATGCCATGGGGCCTCACCAGCCCAGAGTTACCATGGCAGCCCAGTAAAGCTGGAAGAACACGGGAATGCTGGCAAGTGTAACTGATTGTAGGGGGAGTCAGAAATGGGGCTGCTGAGTAAGATTGGCTCTGGGATTTAAACCCAGGCATGGCAGCCATGCCAAGAGAGGACCAAGCAGATTTGGCGGAGTGGGGACCCTTTGGCTTGGGTGAGAGAGAGGACCATGTGGCTTTGGGTTGCTCCTTTTGCTATGAGGCTTCGGAAGCAGGGGAGACTTTGCTGGGAAGAAAAGGGGAGAAAATGTTACAGAGCAAGGGCCGGGGCACCCAACGATATCCCAACCTTGCACTAGGTTCTTTATGCTCGCCACCAATGGAAAGATGTCTCTCAATGCCAGAGACTTGTGAAAAGGAAAAGAATTATTGATTACAAGTTATACAGGCTTGGAGTAATGACTTAAGGTCTCCTTTAAAATACTAAAGTTCTCTAGAATACTCGTTCTCCAGAATACCCACAAATTCACACAGTCCTTCCTTCTCCCCCTGCCCAGTCCAGGGTACCATATCTCAGGAAAAGTAGAAGTCTGTGATTTCAGGCAGATCCTCAGTTCTGACACCATCTGCTGTGTCACCACCGCAATCTCCAGTTAATCCAAAAGCATGTTACTCCAAAACCATGCAGCACCTTCTCATGGCCCACCAGCAAGAGTCCTTTTACCCCTTTTCTTCCAGGCAAAGTCTCTACTGCTTCCTAGGCCACATGGCAAAGGAAGCCACCCAAGGCCACGCGGTCCTTTCTCTGTCTCTTAGGCTGAGGGGTCCCCACGCCTCCAAAACCTCATGGTCCAAGAGAGAGAGATGGCTGCTGTGCCTGGGTTTAAATACCCCGCGCGAATCTTCCTCTGCAGCCCCATTTCCGACTCCTCCTTCGATCGGCTGCCAGTACTCCATATTCTTTTAGCTGTATTGGGCTGCCATGTTAGCTGTGGGCAGGGGTGACCCCATGGCCCAGAGCCAAGCATCTCCAAGTTTTCACGCAGGTTCTGTGTCCAGGGGGAGTTGCCTCTTGGTTATATCCTGGGTGGAAATCTCTTTCATCGCCCCAGCTCAAAGCATGGCCACAGCTATTTAACATATCTATACAACCAGTTAAAGGTTATAGATATGTTAAATGACCACGCCAGAGGTTAGCTGCAAAGCTGCTGCTATACAAAACAGCTCTGAATGGCCCTGCTCCAGGAGTCCCATCCCTGGCCTGTTCAGACGTGTGGGGGTGAGGACATCTTACATATATTTCTAATATTTCCTGGACACCTTGAGTTCCGGACCCCATTACAAAACCTCATTTGGCGCCCCCCGCCAATCCCCTGCCTGCTGCACCCTGTTACAAAAGGACTGGTGGGCCATGAGAATGTGCCACATGGCTTTTGACTAACTGGAAATCACAGCTGCGACACAGCTTATGGTGCCCGAAGTCTGAATCACAGACTTTTACTTCTTTTCCTGGAATACAGTACCCCAGACTGGGCAAAGGGGAGAAGGAAGGACTGTGCGTGTTTGTGGGTATTCTAAAGAATTTTAGTATTTTAAAGAAGGCATTAAGTCATTACTCTAAGTCTGTATAACTTTTAAATAAATAATTCCTTTCCTTTTCACCAGTCTCTGGCACTGAGAGCCGTCTTTCCTCTGGCAGCAAGCAAGGCAAACCTAGTAGGTGGCGGGGGAACCCCAGAGAAAAAGGAGGGGTCCTTTTGGTAATAGTATATCACTCACCCCCCAGGTCTGTTCTATAACATCAACACTATTTCACATGACCAAGTAGCAGTGGTATTGGTTAAGCACCAGTATCCTCAAACTTCTCCCCAATTGCATTTAAGTATCCCTATGAGCTTTTAGCATCTTTTGATTTGCAGATTCTGGCAACAATTAAAATATCAGAGCAACAAAGAATCATGATCTCTTCAAATATTTGTAAACAAATAGATGAAACAACGTAACTCCTTTGTATCAGCTTCTATTGTAGGTTCGATGTCCCACAAAAATTCATGTTAACCTGAAATCTTAGAATATAACCTTATTTGGCTTTTTGCAGATGTAATTACTTAAGATGATGTTACACTGCCTTAGGGTGAGCCCTAAATCCAATGACTGGAGATCTTATAAGGAGAAGAGAAGACACACAGGGAAGGACCTTTGAAGATGGAGCAGAAATTTAGTTCTACGGCCATACATGAAGGAAGCCCTGGAGCTAGCAGACACTGGAAAAGCCAAGGTGGGATTCTTCCCTAGAGATTTCTGGGGCAACATGGATCTTATGACACCTTGATTTTAGACTTCCCGCCTCCAGATGTCTGAGAGAATAAATTTCTGTTGTTTTTAAGCAACTGACTTTATGGTAATTTTTATGGTAGCCCTAGGGGACTAACATGACAAGAAAAAAGGTGAAGTACACTCTGAGACTAAAAATGAATATATATGAAAATATAAATATAAAATAATTTATGACTGCAACAGATGAAGACAGTAATCATTGTAGTAGGAAATTGTGCTATAAATAGTTGATCTGAAGAATGTGTGGATGTAGAGTAGGGAGATGATAAAGTATTTTTAACTCTGGACTTTGGCTTTAGCAAGATTTCAGAACATCCATTCTGATTCCAATTGATGATTACCCATTTTAAGTTCTCCTTTATAAGCTTTTGGGCAGAATAATTGTTTTCCACTGAGAGTTTGTGTGGTTTAAAGGCAAAATGCCCTCCCCTTAAAGGATGTCATTTTAGTATGCAGAACACATAAATCTTTACAACTAGCCTTGCATTTCTTGACAATTGTTTATTAGCAGTTTTAAAGACACATACATCTGTAAGTAACAACCATCTATCGCAAACTTATCCAAGTCCATGGCACAAGCTCTAATCTCTGGCACCCAATGACAAAGGTGTGCCATGTACACCTTTGGGTGAATCTGGGTGTGATACAAAGCTTTAACCTTTAAAACCAGATAAAAATTATTATTTGGGGTATTAGGGCCAATCTGTTAATATATGATTTATACTCAAATGGCACTCTTGAGGCATAATAGAATGTGGTTTTGATTTGGTTGACAAATCTGGTCCCAAATGGCAAGCTTAACATAATCTCCCCTTTGACTTACAATGCCTTTGGCTTTCATGAAAGAGGACAAGGAGTCGAAGTATATGCCACTAGCAAACACTTTATAGCCTGCTGCCATCTACAGTGGGAGTTCTAAAGTGGCATTAATTGTAGCTCATTTATATGTGGTGCCACTGGACTGAGAAGCCCCTGCTTTGGCCAGTAGTGACGAGGGTTTTGCTTGAAACTATCACTTTAATAAAACATGACTTAAGCATTTGATTCAGTATAAAGGTCACTAAAAATTACCACAATAATGGCAAAGCCCAAACCTATGATTTCTAAACATTTAAATTTTAATGTTAAGCTTCCTTCCACTCCTTTATGCACATCATTCTTCCCTACTACCACAGGCAGAAATGTGGTATAACTGACACACTAACAGTGAGGAAAACAAAGCACTGTGGTTTCTATATGTCATCTCAAGAGATCATATATTTACATGTCAAATATGCTAAATCAAATCTGAATACTTAAGCCCTTGTACCCCTAAACCTGGGACCTATGTGCTTTACATCAGAGATGAGGGCTGCCAGGCTTTCCAGTGTGAGGTAAGCTAAAATATAGAGGTTTCATTTCCTTCTGAGTTAGTAGAGAACGTTTGATTTTCTTCTTTACAGTTTATCAAAACATCCCAAAGTATCCTCTCCAACACTTGTTTGTTGATTTGTTTATGATGGCCATTCTGACTGGTGTGAAGTAGTATCTCATTGTGGTTTTAATTGGCATCTCTCTGATGGCTAGTGATGCTGACCACCTTTTCAATGTTGGTGGGAATACAGATTGGTACAGCCACTGTGGAAAACAGTATGGGATTTCCTAAGAAAACTAAAAATGAAACTGCGTTTTGACCCAGCAATTCTGTTACAGAGCAAGGGCCGGGGACACCCAACGATATCCCAACCCCGCACCAGGTTCGTTATGCTCGCTGCCAATGGAAAGACGTCTCTCAATGCCAGAGACTTGTGAAAAGGAAAGGAATTCTTTATTTACAAGTTATGCAGGCTTGGAGTAATGACTTAAGGTCTCCTTTAAAATACTAAAGTTCTCTAGAATACCTACAAACACACAGTCCTTCCTTCTCCCCTTTGCCCAGTCCAGGGTACCGTATCTCAGGAAAAGTAGTAGAAGTCTGTGATTCAGGCAGACCCTTGGTTCCGACACCATCAGCTATGTCGCCGCCACGATCTCCAGTTAATCCAAAACCATGTGGTACCTTCTCATGGCCCACCAGAAAGAGTCCTTTCACCCCTTTTCTTCTAGGCAAATCCTCTCCTGCTTCCTAGGCCGCATGGCAAAGGGAGCCACCCAAAGCCACGCGGTCCTGCCTCTGTCTCTCAGGCTAAGGGGTCCCCACTCCTCCAAAGCCTCGTGGTCCAGAGAGCTTCCCGCAGCATCTCTTCTGCATTCTTCTGAACTGATAAGAAAGAGTTCTGCATTGCTGCTACATCTTGCTTCCCAGTTTCCTAAGCTGCGTGGCAAAGGGAGCCCCAAAGCTGCAGGGTTCTCCCCTCTTGCCAAAATCCGTGTGTTCCACCGAGATCTTTGGCTGCTGTACCTGGGTTTAAATACCCGAGCCAATCTTCCTCTGCAGCCCTATTTCCGACTCCTCCTTCAATCAGCTACACCTGCCAGCACTTTATATTCTTCTAGCTGTATTGGGCTGCCATGTTAACTGTGGGCAGGTGTGGCCCCATGGTACAGAGCCAATCATCTCCAAGCTCTCACATAGGCGCTGTGTCCAGGGGGAGTTGCCTCCTAGGGTGGCAGTCACTACTATCCCCCTGGCTCAAAGCATCTCCACAGCTATTTAATATATCTATGAAACCAGTTAGAGGTTATAGATATGTTAAAAGACCATGCCAGAGGTTGGCTGCAAAGCTGCTGCTGTACATAACAGCTCTGAATGGCCCTGCTCCAGGAGTCCCATCCCCGGCCCCCAGTTCAGACTTGTGGGGATGAGGACATCCTATATATATATTTTTTAATATTTCCTGGACACCTTGAGTTCTGGACCCCATTATAAATCCCCATTTGGACCGCCCCCTCTTGGCTTCACCCTGTTACAATTCCACTGATAGTATTGTACCCTAAGAGTCCTGATGCACCAATCCAAAAGAACCTATGTACCCCAATGTTCATAGTAACACAATTTACAATACCCAGGTGCTGGAAGCAACCTAAGTTCCCATCAGTAAATAAGTGGATCAAAAAACTATGGTATACTTACACAATAGAATTCTACACAGCAGAAAGAAAGAAGAAGCTCCTACTCTTTATCACAGCATGGATAGAACTGGAGAGCATTATGCTAAGTGAAATAAGCCAAATGGTGAGGGGAAAATACCATATGATCTCACCTTTAACCGGAACATAATCAACAAAAGAAAAAAGGAAACAAAATATACCAGAGACATTGAAATTAAGGACAATTTAGCAATAGCCAGAGGGGAGGGGGAAGGGACAGTGCGGGGAAGGGTTTTCAGGAACTACTATAAAGGATACATGGACAAACCAAGGGGGAGGGTGGAAGCAGGGGAGGGAGGTGGGATTGGTCAGGGTAGGGGGAGTGGTGGTGGAGGAAAATGCAGACAACTGTAATTGAACAACAACAATTTTTAAAAAGAACATTAAAAAATCCCAAAGTAGGGGATACACCATTTGGAGTACTAGCATATTCCTCATGAATGTCATATCACTCCTCTTATGATGCTCCTCAACTTGCATTCTCTCTCTGAATGAATATTATATATACAATGTACATTATGCGCCCTGGGTGGTGTAGCTCAGTGGATTGAGCACGGGTTGGGAACCAAAGGGTCCCGGTTCGATTCCCAGTCAGGGCACATGCCTGGGTTGCAGGCCGGGTCCCCAGTGAGGGCCATGTGAGAGGCAACCATACATTGCTGTTTCTCTCCCTCTCTTTCTCCTTCCCTTCCCCTCTCTCAAAAAATAAATAAATAAAATCTTAAAAAAAAAAAGAAAAACATTGATAAAAAACTTTTAAAAAATAAAAAAAATAAAATGTACATTACGCCTATAAATCAGCCAACTGGCTCCTGAACCCTGGATGACTTTTCAGGCATTAAGGTAAATGCCTGATCTACTCTATCCTGAGTTACAGGTAGGCTTACCAGGGAAATTTGTGTGCAGAGTTCATAACATCCCCTGGACCAGTACAGGACTCACACCTGGATAACTTCCTTGTGTCAGGGGAGTTCAATTAGTCTCCATAGTCAGAGCCTCCACAGTTTCCACACCTGTTCTCATTCTACACAGGATACACCTTAGGATGAGCTTCAAAACACAAAGTAAATTTAAACTGAGCACCTACTCCTAACAAAACTTTCCAAAATTATTTTATTCCTTTCCCTTTCTTGTTTCTTTCAAATCTTAGTTTTCTCTCATCTTTGTCATCTTTTGCATTCCCTTATGGTGATAGACTTTCTAACCTCTAACATCTTCTACTCAACAGGGGGAGGGGAAACGGGGTTGTTAGCTGTGTCACAGCTAACAACATAGCAGTGAGCTCTCTGGATTGTGAAGTGTTCCATGTACTTTTGTTCCTACAGAGATTGCTCCTCAGTCTTCATGAGTCCCAGTAGCAACAGCATGGACACCACTACCAGCAGAAGCATTTGCAAGCACCTAATTATGAGTTAGACACCCTACAAGGAAATTATATTCACCCGGCACCCCCATGGATCAAAAGTCTTGTCTCAGAACTTCTCATACTAACAGAGGGCAGTTTCCTCCATGGTGTGTAGCCAGTTGGGGTGATGAGCAATTCTCCCCCAAAACACCTTTGTAGACAGCTGGTTACTGTGGTAGCAATGACACTGCCACAGTAAGCATGCCTATAAATTCGAGATTGAGGTACGTGTCTAGGGCAAGGTTCACTGAGCTTGTCTGCTCTTGCCTTTTGAGAGTCTCTCAAGGGCTGCTTAATCTCCAACCCCCCTCTTTAACAGTTCTTCCAACAGAGAAGCTGAGCATACTTCACCCAGCTGCTCAGTCATTATCTTTTTTTCTTCCCAGTTTCAGAATAACTATACTTGGCCATTGCAATATGTTTGCTGATTGTTCTGCATTCATACTGATTTCAGTACAAGCTGGAGAATCCAGTGGAAGTAGTAATGTCTGAGGTTTGGGGATGAAGTCCAAAGGCAGGTCATGAAGCCATGCTACTGGGATAGCTGTAAGAAGACTGAGTGTAGTCTCCATGAGATAAATATCCTACCATGGCCAAGGGCATGCTAGAATTGGGGAGGGATATGTCAAATAGTGGTAAAGTGGATACAGCCCAATTTCTATGGGGACAAGTGACTTTCAGAGAAAATAAACTAGATGATTCTTCTAAAGTTTCATTTATGGAGGTCCTGTGACTGCATTGCCACTTTCTTAGTACCTCTGTACTAAGTAGATTACTATAGAGCAGAGACAAAGAGTGAGATGTTCCTATGTACAGAACAGTGCAATAAGTCTGTATATATTTTCTTAATGATTTCTATGAAATGGATTATTTAATGGCACAGTTACTTTAAGTCAACTGGTATTGTAACAGGGTGCAGCCAAGATATGGGCCTAAATTGGGATTTGTAATGGGGTCCAGAACTCAAGGTGTCCAGGAAATATTAGAAAAATATATATAGGATGTCCTCATCCCCACAAGTCTGAACTGGGGGGGGGGATGGGACTCCTGCAGCAGGGCCATTCAGAGCTGTTATGTACAGCAGCAGCTTTGCAGCCAACCTCTGGCATGGTCTTTTAACATATCTATAACCTCTAACTGGTTTCATAGATATATTAAATAGCTGTGGAGATGCTTTGAGCCAGGGGGATAGTAGTGACTGCCACCCTAGGAGGCAACTCCCCCTGGACACAGCGCCTATGTGAGAGCTTGGAGATGATTGGCTCTGTACCATGGGGCCACACCTGCCCACAGTTAACATGGCAGCCCAGAAAAGCTGGAAGAATATGAAGTGCTGGCAGGTGTAGCTGATTGAAGGAGGAGTCGGAAATAGGGCTGCAGAGGAAGATTGTCACTGGAATTTAAACCCAGGTGCAGCAGCTATAACAGGGTCTGGACCATGAGGCTTTGGAGGAGTGGGGATCCCTTGGCCTGAGAGACAGAGAGAGAGAACCACGTGGCTTTGGGTGGCTCCCTTTGCCACACAGCCTAGGAAGCAGGAGAGATTTTGCCTGGAAGAAAAGGGGTGAAAGGACTGTTGCTGGTGGGCCATGAGAAGGTGCCACATGGTTTTGGATTAACTGGGGTTTTGGATTAACTGGAGATCGTGGTGGTGACATAGCAGATGGTGTCAGAACTGAAGACCTGTCTGAATCGTGGACTTCTACTACTTTTCCTCAGATACAGTACCCTGGACTGGGCAAAGTGGAGAAGGAAGGACTGTGTATGTTTGTGGGTATTCTAGAGAACTCTAGTATCTTAAAGGAGACCTTAAGTCATTACTCCAAGCCTGTATAACTTGAAAATAAATAATTCCTTTCCTTTTCACAAGTCTCTTTCATTGAGAGACGTCTTTCCATTGGCGGCGAGCATAACGAACCTGGTGTGGGGTTGGGATATTGTCGGGTGTCCCCAGCCCTGCTCTGTAACAGTTTTTTTTATAAATGCATTGAGATAGTGGAGTTCTCCCAAAAGTTCATGCTGTTGGCAATACTGTTTCAATCTCGAGATGATGAAGTAACTCAAGGAACCATTCACTGGCCAGCTCATCTCATCACTCCAAACATAAGGAGGCCACACTGTGTTAAGTAATACATCAATAACTGCTTACACAAGGGTACCTTGTACGTCGACTTAATGCAATAGCTCTCCCAATCCTTTAGAATCCTACCCAGTGGGCCCCACTTAGGGACACACTTGGAACAATTTATACTGTCCCAACAAAGCCTGAAAAAATTCAGAACAAGAAGAATACAGATGGCATAAAAACCAGGTGCTTTCCCAGCTATTGCCCACAACTCCAACTCCATTATTCAAAACAGTACTCAGGAAAGAAAATTTTCTAACCAAAACACTTTCATGTCTCTGCTCCCTTCCCCGTTTCATTTCCTTTTCACCTTTCCAGGTGTAAGTAGGTGGTCGATGACCTCAGGAGTGCAGAGAAATTCTCAGAGACTGGGAAAATTCCTAGGTCTCACTCCCCCCCCACTTGAGGGGGTCGGTCAGCCACAGGCAATTACAGCCCACCCAGGGACCCAACAGTATCCCAACCCGCATCAAGTTTGTTATGCTCACCACCAATGGAAAGACCTCTCTCAATGCCAGAGACTGGTGAAAAGGAAAGGAATTGTTTATTTTCAAGTTATACAGGCTTGCAGTAATAATGACTTAAGGTCTCCTTTAAAATACTAGAGTTCTTTAGAATACCCACAAACACACGCAGGCCTTCCTTCTCCCCTTTGCCTAGTCCAGGGTACTGTATCTCAGGAAAAGAAGTAGAAGTCCGTGATTCAGGCAGCCCCTTGGTTCCAACACCATCTGCTGTGTCACCACCGCGATCTCCAGCTAATCCAAAACCATGTGGCACCTTCTCATGCCCACCAGCAAGAGTCCTTTCACCCCTTTTCTTCCAGGTAAAGTCTCTCCTGCTTCCTAGGCCACGTGGCAAAAGGAGCAACCACAAAGCCACATGGTCCTGCCCTCTGCCCAAGCAGTGAGGTCATTCCTGCCACAGCTGCGTGGTCCTGACTTTCCTTCCCACAGCATCTCTCCTGCATTCTTCCGAACCGCTAAGAAAGAGCTCTGCATCGCTGCTACATTTTGCTTCCCAGCTTCCTAAACTGCGTGGCAAAGGGAGCCCCAAAGCTATGGGGTTCTACCCTCTCGCCAAAAGCAGTGTGTTTCTCTCCTTCCCAGTTACACCTTGGGTGGAAGTCACTTCCATCCCCCTGACTCAAAGCATGGCCACAGCTATTTAACATAGTTAAAACCAGTTAAAGGTTGTAGATATGCTAAATGACCGTGCCAGAGGTTAGCTGCAAAGCTGCTGCCATACAAAACAACTCTGAATGGTCTTGCTCCAGGAGTCCCATCCCCCCAGTTCAGACTTGTGGGGGTGAGGGCATCCTATATATATTTTTCTAATATTTCCTAGACACCTTGGGTTCTGGAACCCATTACAAATCCCTATTTGGGCCCACTTCTTGGCTGCACCCTGTTGCAATCTTATCAGTAGAAAGCCCCCAACATCCTGCAAAATAGCAGCCCTCCCTCCATTCCACTCTTTATTCTCTGAACCCTTACCTTGCTTTATTTTTCTCTATGCATTTCTCAACTGACATATTATATAGTTAATATGTTATGTGTTTATTGTTACCTCCACTAGAGGGTATACCTTTGAAAATAAGAATTTTACCACTTTCGAATATTCCTGCCTGTTTTCATGTAGAAAACATAAGTGAAAAGTCATCAAGAACTAGAATTAAGCCTTGACAGAATCCTTGAAAACAAAACCTGATTGGACTTATAGCAGTATATCCTAGCTCTGGGCAAAGCACTAAGCAGAAAAATTCTTCAAACAATAGAGGTATAAGAGCTAATTCAGGGAATAGCAAGAGATATAACAAATAGGTCAAATTGTATTTGGTAGAAAAATCAGGGACGTTGAGCTGAGGAGTTTCAGGGCCTCTTTCAAAATCTTAAACCAGAAGTGATGATTCTAAATAAGCAATGAAACTGATTTCAAAATCTTCAAAGAGCAGCTTGTTCAAATTCAAATGATTCTTATGAAGCCAAAGGATTTCCCAGCGTAAATGTGTTCCTGGTGTTGCAGAAACAGTGTGCCACATGATAATTAGGACCCTACACTCACATGATTTCATTCTGTTGGTGAAGGCAACCTTTTACATTTCTGCCTCCTTCTTGGAATGTTATGGGTGATGACATTGTCTCTTAGGTCTTTAAGGTGCCAACAGGATTCTTCCAATATGTTCCTTTGCATAGTTGTCTGTTTTCCAAAGAGACATTTTAATTTGAAATTCTAATTATTGACACCAGTGCTTTCTCTCTGCATTATGTTATCTGATTAAGCAAAGGTATGTTTCAATAGTCATTGCCAGCATTAGTAAGAAGGTGGGGTATATTACTACGTGGTCCTAATTATGTGTACCCATCTTGTTTTATGAACACTTTGGGGAATAAGTTTACTTGTAATGTTTCAGAGCTTTGTGGATGCTTTCTTGACTAAAGCTATGTTTCATTTTTTATAACTCCCTTCCTTTTGAAAACATAATACACAAGAAATGCTGCTTCTACAGCACGCTAAAAATTTGTGCAAGCATTGATCATTCTGACTCAGCACCTTAAACAGTTATCTTAATCCAACCTCTTCATAAATGCCTGGTTGCTCAAGTTGATCACAGATAAACCCTACTTCATAGACCGCATCTTTCACAGTGGAACTGAATGATATAAAGACTAATTTTCATTGTCATTTTCATAAGAATTATCATAAAAGTTTACCTTCAATGACATTCAGAGATAAATCTCCCAATTAATTGAGTATATTTTTCTGATTATCTATGGTCTTCCATCTCAAAATAGTGTTCTTATTCTATATTTCTAAATAAATAGCTTGCAAAGTCATTTTCCTTCCTAAGATGAACATACAGTGGTGCACTGTACTTTTTTCTTAGATCTTATGCTTGGATCACACATTATCTTCTTTTTTTTAAAGATTTTTTTATTTTTATTTATTTTTAGAGAGAGGGGAGGGGAGGGAGACAGAGAGGGAGAGAAACAGCAATGTATGGTTGCCTCTCACATGGCCCTCACGGGGACCTGGCCCGCAACCCAGGCATGTGCCCTGACTGGGAATCGAACCGGGACCCTCTGATTCCCAGCCCATGCTCAATCCACTGAGCTACACCAGCCATGGCTATCTTCTTTATTAATTAGGATCATCTGTATATTATGTGTGCTTATTTTTCTAGATGATAATATGATGTATAAATAAAGACTTATTTCAAACATTTTAATTCTTACATATTATTTCTTTTCATTTCTCACTGTGCAGTCCAACACTTAAATTTCAATGTTAAATAGAAGTGACTGTCTGTTTTTTATTTTTAAAATGAATTTTAAAAGAAATGCTTCAAATGTTTCAACATTTGCATCATATTTGGACATGATTTAATTTATTTATTTTTATAATACACTTTTATCAGGTTAAGTAAATTTCCTTTTGCTTCTTCTTTGATAAAGTGTTATATGATGAATGCATGTTGACTTTTATCAGATTATTTGATTATACCTACTATAAAGATTATACTTTTCTCATTTTAATCCACTAGTATTAAAATCTATAAAATGACATTTTTAAAAAATGATTAAAACTAGCATCCTAACTTAACTTTATTATTGTAATTCATAAGAAAGTTTTGCCTTTTAGGTTTTTTAAATTTTTTATGTAATATTCATTAAGACATTATTTATAAACAACAAAATTCACTCTTTTTAGGTGTATGGTTTTATGAGTTTTGACAAGTGCATACACTCATGTAACCACAATTAAAATATAGAATATTTTTAATATTCTTTCCTCATGATCCTTTGTAGTGAATACCTTCTCCCAAAACCCAGTCCCTGGCAATGCTGATCTGTTGTGTGTCCCTATAACTTCGCCTTTCCTAGGTTTTCATGCCAAATTATTTTATGGATTCATTCAGTGTGTAGCTTTTTGGGAGAAAGTTCTTTCACTTAGCATAATGCTGTTCAGTTTCATTCATGTTGAATTATCAAATATCAAATATTTGATAATACTAATATTTCTAGTAATCAAATACTAATATTTCTAAGTAGTATTCCATTGGATGGATATACCCCTGTTTTTATCCATGTACCAGCTGATAAATATATTTGTTGTTTCTAGTTTTGAGTGTTTTTATGAAGCTGCTGGGCACATTTGTGCACAGGATTTTCTGTGAACGTGAGTTTTCATTTCTCAGGGGTAAAGACTGAGGAGTGGCATGGTAAGGTCACAGGACAAGTGTACATTTAGCTCTACGACACTGTCGAACTGTAGTCAGAGTGATGCAGCTATTTGTCATTCCAACCAGCCAGCAATGAATTTTCATTTACTATGTATAAATCTCTTTTGAGATGTCAATTTAAAAAAATAAATAAAAGGTCGTAGTATACTTATATGTCTCCACATTTTAAACATTTCATGTATAGTTACTTACATCTTCTGCATCTAATGACTGCAACTTACAAATTCACCAGGAAGCTGTATTTACAATTTTCCTTTTTCCTGATCCTTACTTATTGTGACTAATTTCCTCTTAGTATTGGTACTGAAATTAAAATTGTTAAAAATTTTAAATATATTTTATTGATTATGCTATTACAGTTGTCCCATTTCCCCTCCTTTAATCACCTCCATCCTGCAACCCCCTCCCACCAGCATTCTCTCTCTTAGTTCATGTCCATGGGTCAGACATATAAGTTATTTGTGTTCTACATTTCCTATACTATTCTTAACCTCCCCCTTTATTGTACCTACCATTTGTGTTTCTTATTTCCTGTACTTTTCCCCCATTCCCCACCCTCCCCACTGATAACTTCCATGTGATCTCCATTTCTGTGATTCTGTTCCTGTACTAGTTGTTGCTTAGTTCGTTTCTGTTATTTTAGGTTTGGTTGTTGATAGTTGTGAGTTTGTTATCTTTTTACTGTTCATACTTTTGATCTTCTTTTTCTTAGGTAAGTCCGTTTAACATTTCATATAATAAGGGTTTAGTGATGATGAACTCCTTTAACTTGACCGTATCTGGGAAGCACTTTATCTGCCCTTCCATTCTAAATAATACCTTTGCTGGATAGAGTCATCATGAATGTAAATCCTTGCCTTTCATGACTTGGAATGCTTCTTGCCAGCCCGTTCTTGCCTGTAAGGTTTCTTTTGAGAAATCAGCTGATAGTCTTATGGAAACTCCTTTGTAGGTAACTCTTTTCTTTTCTCTCGCTGCTTTTAAGATTCTCTCCTCTTTAATACTGGGTAACTTAATGATGATGTGCTTCCTGGGATCCAACTTCTTTGGGACTCTCTGAGCTTCCTGGACTTCCTGGAAATCTATTTCCTTTGCCAGATTGGGGAAGTTCTCCTTCACTATGTCTTCAAATAAGTTTTCCATTTCTTTCTCTTCCTCTTCTCCTACTGGCACCCCTATGATTCAGATGTTGGAACATTTAAAGTTGTCCAGAAGGCTCCTAAGCCTCTCCTCATTTTTTTTTTTTTTTAAATTCTTGTTTCTACATTCTATTCTTGTTGAATGTTTATTTCTCCCTTCTGGTCCAAATTGTTGATTTGAATCCCAGTTTCCTTCCCATCACTGTTGGTCCCCTGCACATTTTCCTTTATTTCACTTTAAATAGCTTTCACTTTTTCCTCTATTTTTCGACCATACTCAGTCATTTCTGTGAGCATCCTGATTACCAGTGCTTTGAACTCTGCATCTGATAGGTTGGCTATCTCTTCATTGCTTTGTTGTATTTTTTCTGGAGCTTTGATTTGGGCCATTTTTTGTTACTCTTGGCACACCTGTTATGTAAGGGGCAGAGCCTTAGGTATTTGTCAGGGCATGACAACTCATGTTGCTGGTTTGTGGCACTGTACATGGAGGAGGGGTCAAGAGGGAACAATGCTGCTTACTCAGCTCTTAGCCAGCTTTCAGTCACTTCCTCTGCTACCCACAAGCAAATTGGGCCCTCCTTGTGCTGACTCCCAGGTGGGTGAGTTTGTGTATTTTCTAGGATCCTGTGTGTCTCTCCAATGAACTTTCCTGTGAGTCAGGGAGTTTCTCCTGCTGCTGCAACCCCAAGAAGTTTTTTAGTCACAGGTTTTGAGGCTTTATTTCCCATACTGATGCCCTGGCTTGCATGGTCTGTCTTGCTCCCCAGTTTTTCCTCCTGGTTTATATCCACACAAATGTGAGACCACCCTGTCCTCCAGCCCCTGCCTTGCCTGCCCTGTCCTCCAGCTGCTGCCTTTTTGCACATCCTTCTACATCCCAGCTGCCCATCTCTGGCCCTTCTACCAGTCTGGATGAATGTTTCTTCAACTCCTTGGTTGTCAGATTTCCATACAATTCAATTTTATGGCAGTTCTGGTTGTTTTTAGTTTGTAAATGTGTTTTTGCCCTTCTTTTGGTTGTGCAAGGATGCACAATATATCTACCTACACCTCCATCTTGGCTGGAAGTAAACTATTAAAAACATTTTTCAGAGAGTATTTCCTTTTGGCAATGATTTAGGCTTATAGTCACCATTTAAAGACACTTCTTGAGGTTTAATTTAAATGAGGCATGTTGTGCTTTGGCATCACTTCTCCAAGGATTTGTCTTGAGCTTAGTCCATAAAGCAAAGTGCCAATAATCTTAGCTCATTTTTTTTGGATGCTCTTGTCTGTTCCATTCTTTCTCCTCCTCCTCTTCCTTCTCTTATTCTTAGTTCAGCTCTACCTCCTTTTCTTCTTCTTCCTTTAATTTTTTCTTCTTTTGCTGGGTGTAGGAGATTCTCTATGACTCTGCATTCAAAAATTCAATGCCCATAGAAGTGAGTGCTTCTGTCTACCGGTAGACTTGTACAAGAATGTTCAAGGCAGTTCATTCATGATCAGGAAAGCTTGGACAACCTGGTGACCATCAAATAGTTTGTGTAAATTAATGAAGGCATATTTATAGAGTGGGATTCTATGTAGCAATGTAAAATACTAAATTATTGATATATAAATATCAGAGACATATGCTGAATGAGAGAAGACAGACATAAAAGAGTGTATTATGTCATTTACAGGAAGTTCCATGTAAGACAAATTTAATCCATGATAGTAGTGGTAAGAATACTTGTTACCCATGGGGTTATTGATTGGGGGTAGGCAATCTGAGCCTTCAATGTTGCAGAAAATATTCTCTATCTCCATGTGGTACGTGGTTATACTAGTATAGAAAAGTATTAAAATTTTTCAAGTGGTACAATTAACAGTTCTGGATTTTATTCATGTAAATTACCTCTCTCTCTCTCTCTCTCTATCTATCTATATATCTAACTAAAAAGAAAATAAAAATATTTTATAGAACATGGGCATGTTTATACATGTTAAATATTTGTAATAAGGTGAAAGAGAAAAGTAAAACAAATATCTATGTATTTTCAAATAAATACTTAGTTGAAATACCAAGTGATAGGGCTCTTTGAACTCCTGTGATTTGCATTGTTTGAATGTGAATTCTGTCTCTGTAACATTGTATTATTCTTTCACACTTGAGAATCTTTTAGAGTAATTGTGCTGATATCACCTTTACAGAAAGTAAGTGAAAATTAAAAAAAAAAAAAACATTTTAGTGGATTCAGAAATTTGGAAGTCTTCTTTAAGGAAAATTTGAGTCAGCCTTATGGAGGCTCATGATAAATTTTGATTCCACATATTCAGTTTTCTTAAAATTTTTAGACACAGAGTGGGAAGAATTGTTAAACCAAGGAAGAGGTTATCAGAATGCCATGTGTTTGAGGTTGCAAAATAGGAGGCACATTCCTTATTTTACTTACAGGGAGGAACTTTCTAGTTTCTATATGTTCCTTGCTGTGAAAACCACTTTTATGTTTTGGTAGGCACTAATGATTAGCAAAATTAGAGGATTTTTAAAAAATTGTCCATAAAGTATAGTTAAATAAAATAATCAGAGATAAATATTAAACATAAAAATCCATAATCAAGTACTAAATAAAGCAGTGTGATTATTTTGTTAATTAGGAGGTGACTAGATCCATAGCACACTAATACAGGTCACCAGTAGGTAATGACAACATAATTAATAGCTAACAGAAACAGGACAATCTACCCTAACCAGAAATAGCTGCAGGGCAGATTAAACTTAATTTTCTATGATTTGTTCATTGTTTTTCTTCCCAGGGCTTCTTATATCACTTTGAAACTATGCAGTGGAGAAATCTTTTTTTCTTGTTTACTCCTGCATCTTCTAGAATACCACTTCTTCCTCACATTTTCTTTTGGGAATCAAGTATTTCTTTTCTGAGTCAAATAGATAATATTTTATATTTAAAAATGAGAGACACTTTAGAAACACTGTTCTGTGTTACAAATTAGTTTTGCTGGCTTACTGTTAGAGTTCAATACGCATATTGAACAATATTTGAAATGATTATCACAATGTAATTTAAACAAAGTTTATTTGCAATCTTGTACAAACATTGTCAAAATTGAATAACAAAGATTAAAATAGCAAACCTTTAGAAAGTCTTTCAAAACAAAACTACTTGATGATGTGCTGAATGTAAAAAGAGTTAGACATTGTCAGTCTGGCACAACCTCTAGAATGAAAAGACCAAGATGCTAATCATTGTCCAGTTAATTTATTCACTTTCCTTACCAAGTTGTTACTATTTTTTAAAAGAAAATAACATTAAAGAATTATTACCTCTTATGATACTTGGTATCTATAGCTTATACCTTTTGATGTTAATTAGAAACCTAATGTTTATGTACTTATCACAGAAGAAATACCATTTCATTAAAATCCAATTAGATTCAGACAATATCTGTAAAGACTATGGAATCACTGCTATTTGAACACAGGAAGCTTTGTTCTGTTTTCATTACTTGAATAAAAGCAACCACAACAAACAATGAAAGGAAAAAAATTATTAACCTCTGAGGTTACAGACACACTTGCATTTTGAGTAGTATTTTGTTAGGGAAGAAAACGACATAGAAGATTACATGTTTCATAGACCACAATTTAGTTGAGTTTAATTATAATGACTCTTATTTGTCTCTCTCCCAGGAAAGTAACCTTCAGTCAAAAGAGAGAGAGAGAAGAGAGAGAGAGAAAGAGAGCGAGAGAGAGAGAGAGAGATCGAGTTCAACAGTTGTATTAGGACAATTTCAAGATAAAAAATTATAAAGCTACATGTTTATTTAAAAAAATAAAAAATCACAAGCTAAGACCAACAAAAAACTCCATGACATTTGTGGGTTTTTACTTCAGTCTGCCTAGTAAGCTAATGGACAGAGACACAGAACATGAAAATAAGATATCTTGGAACTGACCTTTGTTTGAAGAGTCTAAGCAAGATGATCTAGAGCAATCAGAATTTAGTGCACTCCTCTTGGAGAAGATTCACTGAAGTCCGTTGTGAATTTTTGTGACAGGCTTAGCACAGATATGACCACATATTAGGAATTTAATAAATGCCTCTTCCTCCGAGACATGTTGTAAACAAAAAGTATTCTGCAAATATTTTTGAGAGCTAATGCTGCATAGTCTCAAGTGCTGGCTGTGGTTCAAATGGTTATAATTTGAGCATAACTTAACCACAGACTAGCTGCATTATGTTAGACAAGCAAACCAAATACTTGTAACTTTCCTGTCTTTATCTGTAAAATACTGACAATAATAGAAACTACTTCAAAGAGAATTTGAGTCTAAATATGATAAAGTACTTAGAACATTTTCCGGCACATAATACTCAGCACATTGGTACTTCTGTGATTACAACTATTACATTAGATTCTATTGGAAACAATGAGATTGTCTGTATTTGTGCAGAGAAGCAGGACAAAGTAATCATCCCATGTAATTGTATATTATTTTATGCAAAACATATAATAATTAGAATAGTTTTGAAATGTTTTCCTATAATTATTCAAATAAATAATAAGAAAATTAAAAGTTCACTTAATATTTTATATTAAAGTTAAAATATTCTTAAAATATACATTGTATATAGATTTGCTTTACTTTGTTTAGTATGAAAAATGGTGCATTGTATATACATACTGGATACTCAATAATATTTGAGGAATAGATGAATAGAGAAATGCTCAATTAGAAATCATGCAGTGTTTTCTTAAATTATCTCAGTGAAATAGGGTCAAAATGTCAATTTTGCCTAAAAAAATCTGCTCTAAAAATGAACAAAACATCACTGCTCTGTTAAAAATAATTGTGATATATTTTAACAACTTTTTAAAGAATTATATTTTTATGCATTTACTTTAAATAATTGCCACTTCTGAGCTAAATGTTATTTTCCCCAAATTTTTATAAAATGAAATTACACATTTTTTTAAATTTAATATTTTTATAATTCCAATTTTCTATCTCTCCCATTTGGCAACCATTTTCTTATTCTCTATAACAATGGGTCTGTTTTGTTTTGTTTGTTTGTTTTTTTCATTTATTTTTGTCTTATAGATTTCATATATGAGATTATACAGTATTTATCTTTCCCTCTCTGACTTATTTCATTTAACATAATATCCTCTAAGTTAATCCATGTTGTCACACATGACCAGATTTCAATATATAATGAAATACTGTATATATCTTGTTTATCCCTTCATCTATTTTTTTTTGTTTATTCTATTACAGTTGTCCCAATTTTTTCCCATTGGCCTCCTCTGCCCAGCCCGCCTTCCTCTCCTATACTCCAACCCCACACTGTTGTCCATGTCCATGGGTCATTCATACATGTTCTTTGACTAATCCATTTCCCTTCTTTCCACCAGTCCCCCTCTACCCCCTTTCCTCTGGCAGCTGTCAGTTTCTTCCCTGTTTCCATTTCTCTGGTTCTGTTTTGCTCGTTGGTTTATTTTGTTCATTAGATTCCTCATATAAGTGAAATCATATGGTATTTGTCTTTCACCAACTGGCTTATTTCACTTAGCATAATCATCTTCAGTTCTATCTATGCTGTTGCAAATAAGTAGGAATTCTGTCTTCTTTCTGCTGCATAGTGTTTCATTGTGAAAATGTACCACAGTTTTTAATCTATTCATCTACTGATGGGCACTTAGGCTATTTCCAACACTTGGCTTTGTAAATAATGCTGCTATAAACATAGGGGTGCATAAGTTAATTTGAATTGATGTTTTGGACTTCTTAGGGTATATTCCCAGCTATAGAATTGCTGGGTCAAAAGACAGTTTCATGTTTAACTTTTGAGGAAATTCCAAACTGGTTTCACAGTGGCTGTGCCAGTTTGCATTCGCACCAACAGTGCACTAGGGTTCCCTTTTCTGCACATCCTCTCCAGCATTTGTTCTTTATTGATTTATTAGTGATTCTGACAGGTGTGAGGTGATATCTTATTATGGTTCTAAATTGCATCTCTCTGGTGGCTAGTGATGTTGAGCATTTTTTTTATGTCTATGGGCCATCTATATGTCCTCCTTGGATTAGTGTCTATTCAGGTCCTTGGCCTACTTTTTAATTGGATTGTTTGTCTTTCTGGCATTGAGTGATATGAGTTGCTTATGTATTTTGGAGATTAAACACTTATCTGATGTATCGTTGGTAACTATGTTCTCCCATAAGGTCAATTCCCTTCTCATTTAGATGATGGATTCTTTAGCCACGCAGAAGCTTTCTAATTTGGTGTAGTCTCATTTGTTTATTTTCTCCTTTATTAGCCTTGCCTTAGGAGGTATGCCAGCAAAAACATTGCTACATGGGACATCTGTAATTTTACTGCTGATATTTTTCACTAGGACTTTTATGGTATCATGACTTATATTTGTCTTTTAACCATTTGGAGTTTCTTCTAGTGTATAGTGTAAGTTGGTGGACTAGCTTCAGCTTTTTGCATGTACTAGTCCAGTTCTCCCAATACCGTTTATTGAAAAGACTATTTTTACTCCATTGTTGGCTTGTGACTCCTATGTCAAATATTAATTGACCACAAAGAAATTGATTTCTTTTCTGGGGTCTCTATACTGTTCCATTAATCTATGTGTCCATTCTTATGCTAGTACCATACTGTTTTGATTACAGTGGCTTTATAGTATAGTTTGATATCAGATATTGTGATATCTCCTAATTTGTTCTTCTTTCTCAAGATTTCTGTGGCTATTCAGGATCTTTTTTGGTTACATATAACTTTTGAAGTATTTGTTCTATATCTGTGAAATATGCCATTCGTATTTTCATAGGAATTGCATTGAATCTATAGATTACCATGGTTGGTATGGACATATTAATGGTGTTAATTCTTCCAATTCATGAACAGGGTATATGCTTCCATGTATTTGTATCTTCCTCAATTTTTTTATTCAGTGTTCTACAGTTTTCCAAGCACAGGCTTTTTAACTCCTTGGTTACATTTATTCCTACATATTTTATTTAGTTACTTATTACTATATTAAGTGGGATTTTTTGTCCATTTCTTTTTCTTATAGTTTATTGTTGGTATGCAAAAAATGCATTGATTTATGAATATTGACTTTGTATACTGCTAGTTTGCTGAATTCACTTATTCAGTCTATTAGTTTTTGGTGGAGCCTATATAGTTTTCTATGTAGACTATCATGTCATCAGAAAATAACGACAGTTTTATTTCCTCCTTCCCAATTTGGACACCTTTTATTTCTTCTTCTTGTCTTATTGTTGTGGCTAGGACCTCCAGTACTATGTAGAATAAGAGTGGTGAAAGCAGACACCATTGTCTTGTTCTTGATGTTAAGGGAAACACTTTATTTTTTTTGCCCATTGATTATGATGTTTGCAGTACGTTTGTCATATATGACTTTTATTAAGTTGAGGTACGCTCCCTAATTCCCTCTTTGCTGAGTTTTTTGTTTTTTTTTTTTTTAATCATGAATTGGTGCTGGATTTTATCAAGCGCTTTTTCAGCATCTATTGATATGGTCATGTGATTTTTGTCTTCCATATTGTTTATCTGATATATTACATTTATTGATTCATGTATACTGTAACAACCTTGCGTCCCTGTGATGAATCCCACTTGATCATAGTGTGTGATCTTTTTAATGAATTTCTGAATCCAAATTGGCAATATTCTTTGAAGATTTTAGCATTTATATTCATTGGCAATATTGGCCTGTACTTTTCTTTCTTTGTTGTGTCTTTTTTTTTTTTTTTTTTTTTTTTTTTTTTTTTTTTTTTTTTTTTTTTTTTTTTTTTTTTTTTTTTTTTTTTTTTTTTTTTTTTTTTTTTTTTTTTTTTTTTTTTTTTTTTTTTTTTTTTTTTTTTTTTTTTTTTTTTTTTTTTTTTTTTTTTTTTTTTTTTTTTGGTGTTCAATGATTCTTTTTAGAAATTTTCTAGCTCTGTGATTCTTTCCTCAGCTCTCTCCAAACTACTAATGAGCCCAACAAAGGTATTCCTCATTTCTATTAGTGTTTTTGATTTCTAGCATTTCATTTTGGTTTTTTTTTTCTTTTACTTAATTTTATTGCTCAATTACTCTTTGTATTCTATACTATTCTGCATTAGTTTAAGGTACACAGCATAGTGGTTAGATAATCATATACTTTAAAAAGTGATTCCCCAGATATTTCAAGTAACCACCTGGCACCATATATGGTTATTGCAATATTATTGATCATATTCTCTATGCTGTCCTTTACAACCCCATGACAATTTTGTAACTACCAACTTGTACTTCTTAATCTTTCACTCAGTCTCCTAACCCCTCTCCCCTCTGGCAACTATCAGTCTGTTTTTTGTATCTATGAGTCTATATATATTTTGTTTGTTCATTTATTTTGTTTGTTACATTCCACATGTAAGTGAAATAATATGGTACGTCTTTTCTCTGGCATGACTTATTTTCTTAGGATAATACCTTCTAGGTCTACACATGCTGTCACAAATGATAACTTTATTTTTTTATGGCTGAGAAATATTCCATTTTATATAAAAACTACTGCTTTTTTATCCACTCATCTATTGATGGGCACTTGGGTTGCTTTCAAATTTGGGTTATTATATGCTGCAATGAACACTGGGTACATATATCATTTCCCATTACTGTTGTGGGTTTCTTCAAGTAAACCCCCAGAAGTGGAATTGTTGAGTCATAATGCAGTTCCATTTTTAATTTTTTGAGTACCGTCCATACTGTTGTTTTTTTTTAATAGTTTATTTATTGTTTAATTGTTCAAGTACAGTTTTCTGCCTTTTACCCTACCCCAGCCCAATGCCACAGCCCTCCCCACCTCCCCATCCCATTATTGTCCATGTGTCCTTTATAATTCCTCCTGAAAACCCTTCATCCTTTTCCCCTAAAATTCCCTCCCCTCTAGTCATCATCAGCCTGCTCCCGGTTTCAGTGTCTTTGGTTATATTTTGCATATTGTTTCTTTTCTTGATTAGGTTCCAGTTAAAGGTGAGATTATATGGTATTTGTCTTTCATTGCCTGGTTTATTTTCCTTAGCATAATGATTTCCAGTTCCATCCATGCTCTCACAAAGGGTAGGAGCTCCTTCTTTCTTTCTGCTGCATAGAATTCTATTGTGTAAATGTACCATAGTTTTTTGATCCATTTGTTTACTGATGGGCATGTAGGTTGCTTCCAGTACTTGGGTATTGTAAATTGTGCTGCTATGAATTTTGGGGTTCATAGATTCTTTTGGATGGGTGTTTTGGGGTATTTAGGATATAATCCTAGCAGTGGAATTGCCAGGTCAAAAGGTAGATCCATTTTTAGTTTACTGAGGGAATTCCATATTATTTCCCATAGTGTTTTCACCAGTCTACAATCCCACCAACAGTATACTAGGGTTTCCTTTTCTCCACAACCTCTCCAACACTTGTTGTTTGTTGCTTTGTTTATCATGGCCATTCTCAATGATGTGAGGTGATATCTCATTGTGGTTTTAATTTGCCTCTCTCTGATGGCTAATGATACTGAGCATCTTTTCATGTGTCTCTGGATCTTCTGTATATCCTCCTTGGAGTAGTGTCTGTTCAAGTCTTTTGCCCATTTTTTATATTGAATTTTTTGTCTTCCTGGAGTGGAGTCATATGAGTTCTTTGTATATTTTAGAGATCAAACTTTTGTCTGAGGTATCATGGGCAAACATGTTTTCCAATACCATTGGTTCTCTTTTCATTTTAATACTGTTTTCTTTAGCCATGCAGAAGCTTTTTATTTTGATGAGACCCCTTTGTTTATTTATTCCTTTATGTCCCTTGCTCTAGGTGACATATCAGTGAAAATACTGCTCTGTGAAATATCGGAGATTTTCCTGCTTATGTTCTCTAGGAATTTAATGGTGTCGTGAATTATATTTAAATCTTTTATCCATCTTGAATTTATTTTTGTATATGGTGTAAGTTGGTGCTCAAGTTTCATTTTTTTGAATGTAGCTATCTGCTCTCCAACACCATTTGTTGAAGATGCTACTTTTACTCCATTTTATGCTGCTTCCCTCTTTGTCAAAAATTAATTGGCCACAGAGACTTGGGTTTATTTCTGGACTCACTGTTCTGTTCCATTGGATTATCTGTCTGTTTTTATGACAGTACCAGACTGTTTTGATCACAGTGGCCTTGTAATACAGTTTGACATCAGGTATTGTGTTCCCTCCTACTTTGCTATTCTTTCTCAAAATTGCAGCAGCTATTCAGGGTCGTTTATGGTTCCATACATTTTTGAAGTGTTTGTTTTTTATCTGTGCAATATGCCATTGGTGCTTTGATAGGGATTGCATTGAATCTATAAATTGGTTTGGGTAGGCTCTGGCTGGTGTAGCTCAGTGGGTTGATCGCGGGCTGGGAACCAGAGGGTCCTGGTTCGATTCCCTGTCAGGGCACATGCCTGGGTTGCGGGCCGGGTGCCCAGTGAGGGCCATGTGAAAAGCAACCAAACATTGCTGTTTCTCTCCTTGTCTGTCTCCCTCCCTTATCCACTCTCTAAAATAAACAAATAAAATCTTTAAAAAAATAAATAAAATAAATAAATTGGTTTGGGTAGTATGGATGTTTTGATGATGTTGATTCTTCTGATCCATGAACATGGTATATGTTTCCATTTGTTTGTGTCTTCCTTGATTTCTTTCTTCTGTGATGTGTAGTTTTCTGAGTATAGGTCTTTTACATCTTTGGTTAGGTTTATTTCTATGTACTTTATTTTTCTTGTTGCTATATAAAATGGGATATTTTTCCTGATTTCTGCTTCTGATATTTCATTGTTGGTATACAAAAATGTCTTTGATTTCTGGATATTGATTTTGTGTCCCACTCTTTTGCAAAATTCATTTATTTGGTCAAGCAGTTTTTTTGACGGAGTCCATAGGATTTTCTCTGTACACTATCGTGTCATCTGCAAACAATGAAAGTTTTATTTCCTCCTCTCCAATTTGGATGCCTTTTATTTCCCTTTCTTGTCTGATTGCTGTGGCTAAAATTTCCATTTGTATGTTGAATACAAGTGGTGATAGTGCACAAACTTGTCTTGTTCCTCATCTTAGTGGGAAAGATTTTAGTTTTTTCCCATTGAGTATGACGTTGGCTGTAGGTCTCTCATGTATATCCTTTATTATGTTGAGGAATGCTCCCTCTATTCCCACTTTGCTCAGTGTTTTTACCATAAATGGATGCTATACCTTATCAAATGCTTTTTCCTCATCTATTGATATGATCATGAGATTTTTACATTTGCTTTTGTTTATGTGATGTATTATGTATATTGATTTGTGAATATTGCACTATCCTTACTTCCTTGGGATGAATCTCACTTAGCCATGGTGTATGATGTTTTTAATGTATTGCTGGATGTGGTTTGCCAATATTTTATTGAGGATTTTAGTGTCTATGTTTATCAGCGATATTGGCATGAAGTTTTCTTTCTTTCTTGTGTCTTAATCTGGTTTTGGGATTAGGATGATGCTGGTCTCATAAAAAGAGTTTGGGAATCTTCCAGCATTTTGCATTTTTTGGAATAGTCTGTGAAGGATAGGAGTTAGCTCTTCTGTAAATGCTTTGTAGAATTCTCCTTCGAAACCCTGTCATCCAGGGATTTTGTGTGCTGGGAGTTTTTTGATTACTGTTTCAATTTTGTCTGCTGTTATTGCTTGATTCAGGCTTTCTGCTTCTTATTTCATTGAGATTTGGAAGATTATATTTTTCCAGAAATTTGTCGATTTCACCTAGGTTTTCAAATTTTTTTCCATACATTTCTTTGTAGTAATTCCTTACAATCCTTTGCATTTCTGTGGTATCAGTTGTAATCTCTCCTCTTTCATTTCTAATTGTGTTTATTTGGGTCCTCACACTTTTTTTCTTGATGATCCTGCTTAAATGCTTGTTGATTTTGTTTATCTTTTCAAGGAACCCGCTCCTGTATTCATTGATCCTTAGAATTGTGCTTTTAGTCTCTATGCCATTTAATTCTGCTCTGATCTTGGTTATTTCCTTCCTTCTACTTGCTCTGGGTTATCTTTGTTGTTGTTCCTCGAGTTCTTGTAGATGTAGGGTTAGGTCATTTATTTGAAATGTTTCTATCTTTTTTAGATATCCCTGTATTGCTTTGGACTTCCCTATCAGGACTGCTTTCACTGTGTCCCATAAATTTTGGGTTGTTGTAAGTTCATTTTAATTTTTTTCGAGAAATTTTTGATTTGTTCCCTAATCTCATTCTTGACCCATTCATTGTTTAATAGCGTGCTTTCAACCTCTATGATTTTGAGTGTTTTGAGTTTTTTTCCTTTGTGTTAGTTTCTAGTTTCAGTCCCTTGTGGTCAGAGAAAATACTTGATATGATTTCAATTTTCTTGAATTTGTTGAGGCTTGTTTTGTGTCCTATCATGTGGTCTGTCTTTGAAATGTTCCATGTGCATTTGAAAAGAATGTGTATTTAGCTTCTTTGGGGTGAAAGGCTATATATATATCAGTTAAGTCCATTTCATCTAAAGTTCAATTTCATCTGTGTTCAATGCCACAATATATTTGTTGACATTTTGTTTGGAAGATCTGTCCATTTTTGACAGTGGGGTGTTAAAATCCCCCACTATAATTGTGTTACTGTCAATATCTTTCTTGAAGTCCTCTAAGATTTTCTTTATATATTTGGGTGCTCCTATGTTGGATGCAGATATATTTACAATGTTTATGTCTTCTTGATGGATTCTTCCCTTGAATATTATGAAATGTCCCTTTGGGTCTGTCTTTATGGCCATTTTTTTGAAGTCTATTTTGTCTGATATGAGTATTGCTACCCAGGCTTTTTTTCCTGTCTGTTTGCTTAGGCAATTTGTTTCTAGCCTTTCCCTTTCAGTCTGTGTAGATCTTTTGTCCTAAGGTGGTTCTCTTGTAGGCAGCATACTGTGAGCCATGCTTTTTTATCCATTCAGCTATTCTGTGTCTTTTGATTGGAGCTGTCAATCCATTTCTGTTTAAGGTTATTATTGATAGGTGCTTATTCATTGCCATTTTTTTGTATCTTTGTTTCTCTCTCTTTCTCTCTCTCTCTCTCTCCCTTCCTTTCCTTAAATCAGTCCCTTTAGCATCTCTTGCAGAGCTGGTTTGGTGGAGATATGTTCTTTTAGAATTCTTTTGTTTGGGAAGCTCCTTATTTGGCCATCTATCTTGATTGAGAGCCTTGATGGGTACGGTAGCCTTGTTTGTAGGCTTCTGGTTCTCATTACTTGGAATATTTCTTGCCATTCTCTTCTGGCTTGGAATGTTTCCATTGAGAAGTCATCTGTTAACCTTATTGGGGCTCCCTTGTATGTTACTTCATGTTTTTCCCTTGCTGCCTTTAAGATTCTCTCTTTGTCTTAGAATTTTGCCATTTTAATTATGATGTGTCTTGAAGTGGGCTTCTTTGGGTTCCTCTTGATTGGGACTCTCTGTGTTTCCTGGATTTGTATGACTTTTTCTCTCACCAAATTAGGGAAGTTTTCCATCATTACTTTTTCAAACAGGTTTTCTATTCCTTGATCTTCTTCTTCTCCTTCTCGTATCCCAATTATATGGATATTATTGTGTTCCATGTTGTCCTGCATTTACCTTAATCCCTCTTCATTCTTTCTGAGTCTCTTTTCCTTTTCTTGCTCTTTCTGCATGTTTTTCTCTACCTTGTCATCCAGCTCGCTGATCCAATCCTCTGCTTCATTGAGCCCGCTTTTAATTCCTTCTACTGTGTTCATCGGTTTAGAAATTGTGTTTTTCATTACCTTTTGGCCCTTATCGATAGTTTCTATTTTGTTTTTCATGTTGATATAGTTTGCGGTGAGTTCATTGTAGTTTCCCTGTAGTTTCTGGTAATTATCTGTGATATCATTGAGCTACATGATAACCAATGCTTTGAACTTAATATCTGATAGTTGACTTGCCTCTATTTCATTTAGCGCTCTTTCTGAGGCTTCCTCCTGTCCTTTAATTTGGGGATTGTTTCTTTGTCTTCCTATTTTTTGTGAAACTCTTCTTGTTAGCCTTTGCTTCTTAAATTTATCCTTTCTGAACTCCCTGGGTTTATGGTGTAAACTTCTATGGTAGAATACCTGTGATATTCCATGGTGCAGTCTCCTTAATCTCCTGAGCTCACTGGTCTTGGGCTCTCATTTATGTCAGCTCTTTGTATATCTTTGGATTTTGATTGTTGTTGGGTATTTCTTTGGTGGTTCCCTTTCTCTAGCTGGTTAACTGAGTGTCACTCCATCCACTGTGTCTTGTTTTCTGTTGTGCAGGTTCAGACAGGTTGTGTTGAATCTGCTTCTTCTGTGTGAACAAGGTTTTGAAGCTTCTCTCTCACTTTTTTTCAGTTCTTTGTTGTGAGTAATATCTCCACCAATTAGTTGTATTTCCAAGTCAGTCCTGGATTGAGGGTAGTATGTGTTCCACTCCATCCTTTACCTTCCTCCATTTTTATCTGTTGGTGGTTCCTTTGTTGGTGGGTTTCCTCTTCCAGCTGGTATACTTGTATTCATTACTTCCACCTTGCAAGTTCTCTGTAGTAGCAAAGTGAAATTTGTCCCACTGTCTCTGTTTTTTGGGATGACCCCTGTGTGGTCTACCTCTGGTCTTTTCACAGCTCCAGGCTTTAGTCTCACCTGGAGAAAGGAAGAGATAAATAAAAAGGAAGGAAGGGAGAAGGAATAGAAAAGGAAAGGAAGGAAGGAAAGAAGAAGGAGTGAAGAAAAAAATAGAGAATAAAAGATAGGAAGAATTTATAAAAATATGAAGGGAGGAAGAAGGAATTAAAAGGAAAGAAGGGAAGGAAGAAGGAATTAAAATAAACATTTTTAATTAAAAATAAATAAAATATGGAAGGAAGAAGGAATAATAAAGGAAAGGAAAGAAGAGGAATAAAAAAGAAAGGAGGACAGAAAGGAAGAAGGAATTAAAAAAAAAAGAAGAAGAAGCCTTCTGCTGGCTTTAAACTGGTCAGTCCTTTTCTTCTGGTCTTCCTGGCTGTGTCAGGCTGGGAAGGTATTGGTTTCACTTTTCTCTTTTCCTGAGAGGCACTCTTCACTGTTGTCTAGCCTCCAGCCCAGTTACTAGGTGCCCTTCTGTGCCCAGCCTAGGCGTTTAATCCAACAGTTGTGTTGTCCTTGAGGTGCACCAAATAGGGGCAACTCACACACTGCCTTCTTGCTCTTTGCTGACCCAGATGCTAGGGCTTCTCAATGACCCTTCCAGGTAGTTTAGCCCCCCACTGAGTCAAGTTTTTCTGGACTGCAGCTCCCCTCTGTGGGTTGCTTCTACCTTTCTCCTACAGAGCCAATCAGCCCTGCAGGGCTCTGGGCACAGGGGCTGGGTGGGAGGTGCCTTGTCCACTTTGCCCCAGGCGTGGGCTCTGCGGACCTGTGCAAACCACCCCAGGTGCTTCTGTAGTGGGCACAGGTGGATGACCCTGGGCCACGGATCACCAGGTGCACACTACCCAGGGGCTGTAGCGGGGCAGGCGTGCAGGAGGTGGGAGGCTGCTGCAGAGAATTTCCCAAACAACCATGGAATGTCTTGTTTTTCTCTTTTTCTTTTCGAAAAATTCCTCCTATTCAAGCACGCTGGTCCAAACAAGCATGTGGCCTCTCACACAGCCCATCCTGGCTCTCTCCCAAGAATCTTGAATCAGACCCAGTGGGCGCCGGGCCAGGGACTGCAGCTGCCCTATCCCCACGCTGGCCCCAGGCACCTTATTGTCTGAAAGCACTCTTCTTACTGTCTGCTCATTCAATGTCCCCTATAATTTTTGGTCTCCAATCTTCGTATATGCTGGAATACCACTGGCTGTTTGCTCCGTTCCTCAGAAGATTGGCTAGGTGTTTCACCCATGGGCAGGGGGAAATAGACTGCTTCCACCTTTCTCCACCACCCTCTTCCTCCTCTTTGTTGTATCTTTACCTGGTTTTGGAATTAGGATGACACCAGACTTGTAAAAACAGTTTGGAAATCTCCCTTTTTGTTAATTTTTTTGGGAGAGTTTGAGAAGGATAGGAATTAGTTATTCCTTAAATGTTTGGTAAAATTCACCTGTGAAACCATCTTGTCCAGGGCTTTTGTGTGCCTTGAGTATTTTAATTACTGCTTCAATTTCATGAGTTGTTACCAGTCTATTCAGGATTTCTGCTTCTTCTTGGTTAAGTTTTGGAGGCTTGCATTTTCTACAAATTTGTCCATTTCATCCAGGTTGTCCAATATCTTGGCATATAGTTGTTCATAGTAATTTCTTACAATCCTTTGTATTTCTGTGGTATCAGTTGTAACTTCTCCTCTTTCATTTCTGATTTTATTTACTTAGTTCCTCTCTGTTTTTTGCTAGATGAATCTGGTTTTGTTTGTTTTGTTTATCTTTTTGAAGAACAAGCTCCTGAATTTATTGATTCTTTGAATTGCTCTTTTAGTCACTATGTCATATAATTCTGCTCTGCTCTCAATTATTTCCTTCCTTCTATTTGTTCTGAGCATTGTTTGATGTTGTTCCTCTATTTTTTTTAGATGTTAGGTCATTTACTTGAGATTTTTCTATCTCTTTTAGGTAGACCTGTATTATTATGAACTTCCCTCTCAGTACTGTCTTGGCTGTGTCCCATAAATTTTGGGTTGTTTTGTGTTCATTTTCATTTGTTTCCAGACACCTTTTGATTTCTTCCTTGATCTTATTGTTGACTCATTCATTATTTAATAACCTGTTATGCAGTCTCCATGTATTTGAATGTTTTTTAGTTTTTTTTCCTTAAAGTTTGTTTCCAGTTTTAGTCTATTATGATCCAAGAAGATGCTTGATATGATTTCAATTATCTTGACTTTGTTGAGGCTTATTTTGTGTCTTATCACGTGGTCTATCTTTGAAAATGTTCCATGTGATTTTGAAAATAATGCATACTTTGCTTCTTTGGGATGAAAGATTCTGAATATAACAATTAAGTCCATTGATCTCGAGTGTTGTTCAGTGCCACAATATCCTTGTTGATTCTTTGTTTGGAAGATCTATCCATTATTGACAATGTGGTGTTAAAATGTCCTATGATGACTGTGTTGTTGTCAATATCTTTCTTGAAGTCCTCCAAATTTTCCTTTATATGTTTAGGAGCTCCTATCCTGGTTGCATATATGTTTACAAAGGTTATATCCTCCTGTTGGAGTATTCCTTTAAGTGTTATGTAGTGAACTTCTTTGCCCTTTTTTATGACTTTTGTTTTGAAGTCTATTTTGTCTGATATAAGTATTGCCACCACAGCTTTCTTTTCATGTCTGACTGTTTGGGATATATTTTTTTAACTCTTCACTTTCAAACCCGTGTGAATCTTTTGTCCTGAGTTAGGTCTCTTGTAGACAAGCTTATATGCAGGTCATGTTTTCTCTTCCATTCAGCTTCCTTATGTCTTTTGATTAGAGCATTTAATCTATTTACACTGAAAGTTATTATTGATAGGTACTTATTCATTGCCATTTTTTCAATACCTGTATCTCTCTCTCTCTCTCTCTCTCTCTCTCTCTCTCTCTCTTTCTCTTTTGACTTTATCCATTTTGAGTTTATTTTGGTTTATGGTCTAAGTTGGTGGACTAGTTTCATTTTTTTGCATGTACCAGTCCAGTTCTCCCAGAACCATTTACTGAAGAGACTATTTTTACTTCAGAGATGACGTTGGGTTTGTTCCCCATCCCCCAAGCCACTAGTCTGTATCTGTTTGAGATTATTCTCTGTAATATGCAGGGGGTATAGAATTTGGGTCTGCCAGATTTGGAAGGATGTTTCTGTGACTCTCCTGTGAGGGGGAAACTGGTCTGTTTCCCAGAATACTGTATTGATTGTCTATGCCTTACCACCTGTCTTTAATGAACCCTGAGTGCTGGGAGCCGAGTCTACCCCACCGTGGATTAACAAAGTCCCGGAGGGCAGTGATGACCCACACAGTGAAACCGGCAGGAAAAAGCACCGTGCATTTCTCTGCTTAATCATTCTATTGCTTCCTTTGCTTGGGGTCAGTGTGATTTATTGTGGGACTGGGGCAGATGGCAATTCCTATAATGGGACAGAGTTCTTGGAAAATTACAATGATAGTCTAGTGGAAAGTACCCTCACTCCCATATGCCCCCCTAAATGGTATAAGACTCATCAGGAACGGGAATGGAGGAAACTTTTTGGCCCAAGTCCTACGCCCTCATCTGCTCCCACCACCTCAGGCAGAATACGGGCCCCTGAGAGTAGAATTAGGTCTAAGAGGCGAGTTTGGTCAGCTCTCTATCATTTTCCCTTTACCACGACCCCTAGGCCTAAAGACCCCCCATTGCCCTACACAGGCATTTATTATAAAGGAACTCATTGGGTTAATATTAATGGTTATTGGCAAGATTACTTTAAGCTCCCTTTTTGGGAAGCTCGGAAAAGATCAGGCCCCCCTTGGTATATATTGTCTAAAGAGGCCAAGAAAAAGATAAGATGACAAATAATAGATATGTATAGATATAAGGGGGATTGGAAGTATGCTAGATGGCTAGAGAGCAGAGAAGATATAGACTAAAGTAAGAGACAGACATTAGCCACATAACCACAAGAGCCTTCCCCGTGACCCCTACTAGAAAGCTGAAACAGTCTCATGCCAGCCCTTGTGCCAGACATGTGGCTGGCTCAGTGTAACCAAATAGTGTGCCTAGCTCCGAGAAATCAAGGTATTAAGATAATGTGGTTAGACACTTTGCTGATCAATAAGTAAGATTAGAGCTAAAAGCTTGCCAACTAGCTAAGTTTAGAGATATAGCTTGCAAAGCAAAAGTCTTATTGCAACACCGGTTTGGCTTGTTTAATACATATGTTATGCTTGTCCGGAACTACTGCAAAGCAATGTATTACGAAAAAACCACTTGAGATGTAGAATCCCTCTACCGCTTGAGCTTGCAAAAAATTATATAAATAAAGGTCTCTGAAGCCAGATAGCAGAAGTGTCTGGCCGACAAGCTGGAAGCTACACCATCGCGTGTCATTACTCATTAGCCAACTCTGCACCCCCATGCTCACTTGTAGGACCCCCTGGACCTGGCTGGGGAGGGACCCCGGCACCTGAGTCTGTTTATGTCGCTGTCTTCTCAGCAAGGGTTAAGATGCAGGATGGGAGAGAAGAAAGATGAAAAAAGAAAAAGAAAATAACCTCCAAAAAACAGAACACTAAGACAGAGCAAAACTGAGAACAGAACAAAAAAAGTTGCTGAGTAGAATGAACAGGATTTGAGGTTGTGGTGAGATTTCCAAAGGGTAGGGGTAAGCATATCCCACAGGGTAAGGTAATTGATTTTCCCCTGGGAGAGGCTAGCTCTTCTCAAGAAAAATGGCTTCTTTGGAGCCCAGGTATATCCATTACCTAAAAATCCCATAGCCATTCCCCAGGACTTTCTCCAGTGCGTACCCCTCCAGACTCTCCTCACACCACTCCAGTCCTCACCACTCTCTCTTCACTGGTGCTCAAGGTGGATAGCTGCAAACACAACTTCTACGTTGCCCCCCCCACCCAAAAAAAAGATTGTGGGTTTGTTCCCAGTGGTTTTTGTCTCTCCCTAGAGCAGAGAGCACCCATGTTGCAGACTCCTTGACCTCCAGATCTGCATGCTCTAAGAATGTCCCTGTGTGAGTTATGTGAACTATCCTCTTGTATTTGCATCCTGTTTTTTTTTTTGGTCCATTTTGTGGTGGGAACTTTCCCCTGCCTGGCTGACTAAGGGACTCAACCCATACCATGACCACCTCTGTCTTGAGAGGGCTTCTAGGTGTGTGTTGGATTCTCAGCTGGGGTATGTAAAGACCACCTATTGACACTTCTCTCTCACATGGACACCTCTCCCCCTCTCCCAAATCAATACATTATATCCTGTGTGCATTGTCTTCTCTCTAGTCTCATATCATCCTGATAGGTTGTGGGAAGGAAGGGAAGAGTTCAGCAGTAAAACTGTAACACTGGATGGTGGCAGGGTGCTTGTGCTACTCCCTCCAGTGAGTCTCAGTCTTGTTCTCCTGCCACTGTGCTCCTGCTATGATCTCTGCAGCCAGTGCCACCCTAGATACTTCTCTCTGTCCCCCAAACTCCCGGCTCCTTGGCCAATCCACAGCATCCACAGTCAGACCCTGTCCCTTTTGATGTCCCAGTGGTACCTTGGGCTAGGGAGACAACAGTCCCCTCTCCAGCAAGTGCTGCACTCCCTGGACCCTGACTCCTGGTGGTGGCAGGGTGCTGATCTTGCCCATGGAGGAGGTGCCAAGAAGCCAGTGCTCCAGTGGCTTCTTCCCATGGGGGACATTATAAAGTCCACAAAATGGCTCCCACTCTAAATCTGCAGCAGCCAGAAGCACAAGGCTGGGCAGCAGTGGTGGCAGTGGCTCCACCAGGACAGCTGGGGCTGCGCACCCCAAAGTTCCCTCACCGACAGAGAGGCACTCACACATTCATGCACACTCAGACACTCATCTGCACACATGCTCACTCACACATGGTCTCACTCACACTCAGCTATATTTTTGAGTTGATTTCTCTGTGGTTTAGCTATAAGACTGGTCCAAGGCTGAGAGCAAGTGGATGGAGTCTCCAGCTATCTGAAACCTTTTGGAATCCCCTATCTTTTCATCTATTTATGGACATATGGTCGCTTCCATATTTTGGCTATTACTAGTATGAAATTTCATGTTGTAAGGACATTTTTTAGAGACTACATCATAAATGAGAATTTAAAATGTATTAAGTATCTTCATTTATTTAGTCTCCTAGTGGTTATAATATCCATGTACACATCATGTCAGGGAGAACACTTACTGAATGCATTACCATCATGTACACAAAGCTGTTTCCTCCAGGTCTCTGTGAACTTCTTGAGTTATTTTCTTGTGGCAGTTTTTGTTTGTGTTCTAATTTTTAATTTTTAGAACTCCTTCAGGGCACTTACATAAAGCCCAACAATTGTTTTTTAATGGATAAATTATTAAATTTGGCAACATTGACTGTATTAACCAATGCTACTCAAATACTCACTCCTCCTTTTGTTTTTTCACCAACATATAACTGAAAGGCAGAACTTACTGTACTCTATAAGACTTTAGGGGAGATATGCCCGATGGAATGGTGCATCAGTAGACTTGAGGAGAGAGGTATTGGTGTGAAATATGGAAACCCTCCTTCTTTCACCTTAAACTGCTGATTTTTACCTTGACAATATCATGACCCAGTTGAAAGGAACTCCCTCCCTTGTTAGTGTCCATATCTTTTGATTCTTGCATGTCCAGCCATTAAAACTGACCTAATAGTTAGTACCTAAACCAGTTTTCACTGGCTTTGACAATGCTACTTTCTATACTTTAGATGTCAGCTTGCCTTTTCTTGACCATTTTATAGTCTCCCTGTTCTGACAAGCACATTGCAAACATTTCTTTATGGAATCCGTTATGACTTCCACAGATCAATAGTGCCACCTTTGAACATGTAGAATACTTTTTAATGTCTTTTAACAAATTAGATGTTCCACTTAACAAACTTGAAGCTATTGAAGTTTGTGGATTTTTATTGTTTTCTCAAATACAAAATCGAAGGACATGAATGGTTCCTGTTGTACATTGTGAAATGCCTAGGTGAAAGAATAAATTTATTAACAATGTTAAATATTTAAAACTATTTGAAAACATATTATTTACCTGTGCTTGCCAAATTAATAATTTACTTCAATTTTCAACTTCTTAAAGCATACATAGAACCAGGAAACTCTTAAAACTTGGCTAATGGGTATAAGCTGTCTGAAATCTCATACTTAATCTTATTCAACACTCAAGTTTTCATAAAGAAATGAAAACTAGGATTTTAAATGATTAACTTAATATCATCTAGGTGATAGTTAAAGATAAATATATATAGCCATAGAATAGTAAACAAACAAACAAAAGTGGACCCACTAATCATGGAATGTAGCTACTGAAAAAGCAAAACATAACTACCACCTGTGGGAACATGCATAAAGGAAGAGAACAGATAAACAAGACAGCACACAATAGCTAATGTTAACTTTGAACAAAAAAGGCTTCTATGAGAAACAACTAATGTTCCTTCAAGGTGACATCAGAGGGGTAAGTAGGAGAAGGCAAAAGATGAGAGACAATCCATTTTATTTATTTTATGGTAATTAAATAAGAGCCTGTGCTGTGTGAAGATGTACTTTCTCATCAAGGCAGAACATAGCCCAACACATTTTGACAGATTTTTTCCCACTGCCATAGCAATATTCATAGCAGATTAGCAATATAGAGTGGTTTTCAATAAAATGTCAACACTTCTTATTACGGTGTGTTTAACAATGAAATCTCACTCAAGAAAAATATTGTGACTTAGATCTCTAAGGTAAATATTATGAAATGAGAACTAATGCTGGTTATTGAATAAAAGTACATCAGCATTATATATTTATTCTGCTAACAAGCTTGCTTAGAATTGCATTTAGTATCAATTTTCATTCTGAGGAACTGACGTAACTGATAGTTTTCATCAGTGTTTTTACATGGTTATTTGATTACAATGACAACTTTTGACACATCTATGAAAATTTTGAAAACCCCATAATAATAATAAGAAGAAGAAAATAATAATAAATTTCCAGAAATTTACACTGTTAAAGTTCCTCTATGAATGGAATAAGTGGAAGGAAAAGAAATGTGTTTAGAAGAATAGTTACACATGAATTAAACAATTCTGACAAGTGCATAACATGGCACATGATTAAACCAAAACAAATATGATTAAAATGCAGGGGTTTTTTATGCTTACCTCAATAAATTAAAAGCAATTCTGAAAAAAGTCATTAAAATAATAGAGTGTCATAAAATAAAATTGAAAATTGTAACTTTCTCTGAGAACTAAAAACTCTAGCTTAAAATTACAATGGATGAAACTCAAATGATAAGACTTTTAATATCAGTTTATAAGACCAGATGTACCTAAACAGTTTCTCTAGAGTATATGTATACCTAGGAGTGGAGCTGCCAGGTTATAGAATTTGCATTCAACTTTATTAGCAAACATATTTTTCAAAGTAGTTGTAGCAAGAAAATTTCCCTCCACCTGTGTATAAAAGTTTCTGTTTCTCCAAATTCTTTCCAACACCTAGTATTGTTGACGTTTGCAATTTTTGCCTGTCTGGTTGGTGTAAAATGTTATTTCAGTCTGCATCTAATATACATAACTTGATTTAAAGTAAGGCTAAGCCTATTTCCACTTGTTTACTGACTGTTGATTTTTTTTTTTCTCTGACATTAAATTTGATCTGTGAACACACAGGTAGTGACAGACCACACTACTGGAAATCTGCTATGGTGATTGCCAAAGGGAAAGGGCGGTGGGGGGGAGGTGGTGGAAGGAAGAAGAGGGTATAGAGGGGAATAAATGATGCAATGAGACAACTTTTGGTGATAAACATATAATACAATATACAAATGAAGTATTATGGAATTATATATCCAAAACATATATGATGGGGCACCCAAATAAACAATTATCTTCTGGGGTACAGGCTTCCCCTGCTAGGTGAGTGTTCTAGAAATCCATCTGTATCAGTGTACCAGCTGGCATTGTTGTGAGAGCTGGAGTTCAGCTTCAGTGAATTTTTTAAGACTCTTTTAATGCATTCATTCATTTCATGATGCTTGATTTATAAGCACATCTGCCCACACATACTGAGTGTTCAGAAGTTTTAGCCCAAAAACAGCATGATCTCCATGACCTTTCCTCCCTATTCACCCAGTATTTCCCCCAGTGACGTTTTTTGTTTCCCCAGATTAAAAAAAAAATCCTCAAAGGGGAATGTTTTGCTGATATGGAAGAGAGAAAACAAAAAACAACAGAAGCACTAAAAGGTATTAAAATTGACAAGTTTAAAAACTGTTTTGAGCAGTTGGAAAATGTCTGAATAGGTGTATTACCTCAAATGGAGAGTACTTTGAAGGTGAGTGGTTTAAATATGTAATAATAACTCCACATTTTTAATAAATAAATCATAGTGTTTTGATTCTGCCTTCATATAATTCCATTAACCAATGTCACCCCAATATATTCAACAAAATTTTTTTAATAAAACAAGAAAATCCACTATACCTTAATTAGGGCCTCCACAATTGTCAGTTCAATCTTTTTTATTGTTGTTCAAATACAGTTGTCTCAATTATCCCACCACCACTTTCCCATGCCCCACCCACTCCCATCTCCAACTCTCAAATGTACCCCTCTTTGCTTTGTCCACGGCTCCTTTATATATGCTCCTTGATGACCCTTTCCCTTCTATCCCTTTATTTCCCTCCCCCTTCCACTCTGGTTACTGTTGATTTGTTATTTATTTCTATGTCTCTGGTTATATTTTGCTTACTTGTGTGTTTTGTTGATTAGATTCTACTTCCAGGTGAGACCATATGATATTTGTATTCCACCACCTAGCTTACTTCACTTAGCATAATGCTCTCCAATTCTATCTATGATGTTGCAAAGGGTAGGAGCTCCTTCTTTTTTTCTTTCTGCTGCCTAGCATTCTATTGTGTAAAAGTACCACAGTTTTTGATCCAATCATTTACTAGCGGGTACCTAGGCTGCTTCCAGAACTTGGTACTGTAAATTGTGCTACTATGAACATTGGGGTGCATAGGTTCCTTTGAATTAGTGTTTCGGGATTCTTAGAATATAATGCCAGCAGTAGAATTTCTGGGTCAAAAGGCAGTTCTATTTTCAGTTTTTTGAAGAAATTCCATACTGGTTTACACAGTCTTCAGACTTGAAGGCTGCACCAGTCTTCATTCCAACAAGGTACTAGGTTTCCCTTTTTTCCACAACCTTTTCAGTACTTATCGTTTGTTGCTTTGTTTATGATGCCCATTCTGACCAGTGTGAAGTGGTATCTCATTGTGGTTTTAATTTGCATCTCTCTGGTGGCTAGTGATGCTGAGCACATTTTCATATGTCTCTGGGCCCTCTGTATGTCCTCCTTGGAGAAGTGTCTGTTCAGGTCCTTTGTCAGTGTTTTAATTGAGTTGTTTGTTTTCCCTGGAGTGGAGTTGAGTGAGTTCTTTATATATTTTGGAGATCAAACCCTTGACCAAGGTATCATTGGCAAATGTATTTTCCCACAAGGTTGGTTCCATTTTCATTTTGCTAATGTTTTCCTTAGCCATGCAGAAGTTTTTTATTTGATAAAGTCCTATTTGCTTATTGTTTTCATGTTCCTTGCTCTAGGGGACACATCAGTGAAAATATTGCTGCTTGGAATGTCTCCAATATTCCTGCCCATGTTCTCCTCTAGGACTTTTATGGTTTCACAACTTATATTTAAGTCTTTTATCCACCTTGAGTTTATTTTTGTGTGTGGTGTAAGTTGGTGGTCAAATTTCATTTTTTTTCATGTAGCTCTCTAACTCTCCCGATACCATTTGTTGAAGAGGCTATTTTTACCCCATGTTATGCTTCTGCCCCTTTTGCCAAATATTAATTGACCATAGAGACATGGGTTTGTTTCTGGGCTCTATTCTGTTCCATTGATCTATGTGTCTGTTCTTACACTAGTACCAGATTGTTTTGATTACCATGGCCTTGTAATATAGTTTGATGTCAGGTATGGTGATCCCTCCTACTTTGTTCTTCTTTCTCAAAATTGGTGAAGATATTCAGGGTCGTTTATGGCTCCTTACACATTTTTGAAATGTTTGTTCTATATCTGTGAAATACGTCATTTTTTTAATTAAAGATTTTATTTATTTTTTTAGAGAGAGGGAAGGGAGGGAGACAGAGAGGGAGAGAAACATCAATGTATGGTTGCCTCTCACATGGCCCTCACTGGGGACCTGGCCCGCAACCCAGGCATGTGGTCTGACTGGGAATCGAACCAGGACCCTTTGGTTCCCAGCCCATGCTCAATCCACTGAGCTACACCAGCCAGGATTCATTGGTTTTTTAATAGATATTACATTGACTCTATAAATTGCATTGGGTAGTATGGACATTTTGATGATGTTAATTCTTCCAATTCATGAACATGGTATATGCTTCTATTTATTCATGTCTTCCTAAATTTCTTTCTTCATTATTGTATCATTTTCAGAATAAAAGTCTTTTAACTCCTTGGTTAAGTTTATTCCTAGGTATATTATTTTTCTTGTTGTTCTGGTAATGGGAAATTTTTCCTAATTTCTGTTTCTGGTATTTCATTGTGGGTGTACAAAAATGCCTTCAATTTCTGAATATTTACTTTGTATCCCACTCTTTTGTCAAATTTACTTACTAGGTCGATTAGTTTTTTTGGTGGAGTCTATAGGGTTTTCTATGTACACTGTCATGTCATCAATGAATAATGACAGTTTACTTTCTACTTTCCAATGTGGATGCCTTTTTTTTTTCTTGTCTGATTGGAGTGTCTAGGACTTTCAATACTATGTTGAATAGAAGTGGTGAAAGCAGACACTCTTGTCTTGTTTCTAATGTTAGGGGAAATACTTTTAGTTTTGCCCATTGAGTATGATGTTAGCTGTAGGTTTTTCATATATTGCCTTTATTATGCTGAGGAAAGCTCTCTCTACTCCCACTTTGCTGAGTGTTTTTTTAGTCATAAATGGGTACTGTACCTTATCAATGCTTTTTCCACATCTATTGATATGATCATGTGATTTTTTTGTCTTTTGTTTATGGTATGTATTATGTTTATTGATTTGCAAATATTGTACCACCCTTGTGTCCGTGGGATAAACACCACTTGATCATGGTGTATGATTTTTTTTTATGTATTGCTGGATGCAGTTTGCCAGTACCTTGTTGAGGATTTTAACATCTATGTTCATCTGTGACATTGGCCTGTAGCTTTCTTTCTTTGTTGTGTCTTTGTCTTGTTTGGGGATTAGAATGATGCTGGCCTCATAAAAAGACTTTGGGAGTCTTTCCTCTTCTTGGATTTTTTTTGAATAGCCTAAGAAATATAGGGGTAAATATCTTCCAATTTTGTTTTGGAAGATATTTTTTCAGAAATTTGCCCATTGCACTTAGGTTTTCAAATTTCTTGACGTGTAGTTGTTTGTAGTAATTTCTTATAATCCTTTGTATTTCTCTTGCATCAGTTGTTCTCTTTCCTCTTTCATTTTTGATGTGTTTATTTGGGTCCTCTCTTTTTTTTTTTTTTTTAATGAATCTGGTTAAATTCTTCTTGATTTGTTTATCTTTTCAAAGAAACAGCTCCCGGATTTATTGATCCTTTGAATTGTTCTTTTAGTATTTATGTCATTTAATTCTGATCTTATCTTCATTATTTCCTTCCTTCTACTCACTTCAGGCTTTCTTTGTTTCTGTTCCTCCAATTCTTGTAGATGTAGGGTTAGGTTGTTTATTTGAAATATTTCTTGTTTAGGTAGGCCTGTATTGCTATGACCTTCCATCTCAAGACTGCCTTTGCTCTTTTCCATAGATTTTATACTATTACATGTTCATTTTCATTTGTTTCCAGAAACTTTTTGATTTCTTCCTTGATATCATTATTATCCCATTCGTTGCCTGCTATTCAGTCTCCATAATTTTGAATATTTTTCTTGAGGTTGGTTTCTAGTTTCAAGCCCTTGTGGAATGAGAAAATAATTGATATTATTTCAATTTTCTTGAATTTGTTGAGCCATGTTTTGTGTCCTATCATGTGGTCTATCTGTGAAATGTTCCATGGGCATTTGAAAAAAGTTTATATTTTGCTTCTTTGGGATGAAAGGTTCTATATATATTAGTTAAGTCCATTTGATCTAATGAGCCGTTCAGTTCCACAATATCCTTGTTGATTCTTTGTTTGGAAGATCTATCCATTTTTGACAGTGGGGTGTTAAAATTCCCTATTGTGTTGTTGTCTAAATCTTTCTTGAAGTCCTCCAAGAATTTCCTTATATATTTGGGTGCTCCTATGTTGGATGCATATATGTTTATAATGTTTAGGTCTTCTTGGTAGATTCTTCCCTTGAGTATTATGAAGTGTCCTTCTCTGTCTCTTTACAGCCTTTGTTTTGAAGTCTGATGTGTAAGATATATGTATCGCTATTCCAGCTTTTTTTTCCTGTCCGTTTGCTTGGAATAATTTTTTCCAATCCTTCACTTTCATTCTATGTAGGTCTTTTTTTTTCTAAGTTGGTTATCTTATTGGCAGCATATGTGTGGGTCATGTTTTCTTATCCATTCAGCTAACCTGTCTTTTGATTGAAGCATTTGATCCATTAATATTTAAGTTTATTTTTGATAGGTACTTATTAATGCCATTTTACTCCCTTTATACTTGTGTTCTTCTCTCTCTCTCTCTCTCTCTCTCTCTCTCGCTCGCTCACTCTTTTTCTTCCTCTTTTTAAAGCAATTTCTTTAACATATCTTGCAATGCTGGTTTGTGGAGGTGTACTCTTTTAGCCTTCTGTCCAGGAAGCTCCTTATTTCACTTCCAGTTTAATTGAGAACCTTGTCAGATAGAGTAGTCTTGGTTGCAGGCCTTCGCTTTTCATTACTTGAATATTTCTTGCCATTCCCTTCTGGCTTGTAATGTTTTTATTTAGAAGTCAACTTCCAGCCTTATAAGGGCTCCCTTGTATGTTACTTCCTGTTTCTCCCTTGCTGCCTCTAAGATTCTCCCTTTGCTTTGAATTTTGCTATTTTAATTATCATGCGTCTTTCAGTAGGCCTCTTTGGGTTCCTCTTGATCAGAACCCTCTCTGCTTCTTATATTTGTAGGATTTTTTCTCTCATTAAATTAGGGAAGTTTTCCATAATTACTTTTTCAAATATGTTTTCTACTCCTTGCTATTCTCATTCTTCTGGTATCCCTATTATATGGATATTATTACTTTTCATTTTGCCCTGCATTTCCCTTAATCCCTCTTTGTTCTTTTGAGTTTTTTTCCTTTTCTTGATTTTTAGGGAGTTTTATTCTGCCTTGTCTTCTAGGTCACTGATTCAATCCTCTGCCCTATCCATCTTAGTTTTTTTTTTTTTTTTTTTTTTCCTTCTACTGTGTTCTTCAATTCATAAATTGTATTCTTTATTTCCTACTGGCCCACGTTGATTTTTTCTATGTCCTTTATTATGCTGATATAGTTTGCAATAAGTTCCTCATAGTGTCCCTGTAGTTTTTGGTAATTTGCACTGAGCTCATTGAGCTACCTTATAGCCATTGTTTTGAACTCAATATCTGATTGCTGACTTGCCTCTATTTCATTTAGCACTCTTTTTGAGGATTCCTCTTTCTTTTTGACTGAGGGTTGTTTCTTTGTCTTCCCGTTATTTGTGGGACTCTTCTTGTTTGCTTCTACTTCTTAAATTGATCTGTTTTTACTTCCTGATTTTATGGTGGACACTTTGTGGTAGGAGGCCTATGAGATTCAGTGGTTCAGTCTCCTGATGCTCTTGGGATGCCCTTCATGGTGTTTGTGTTGGTTCTTTGGATGTAAATCAATTTTGATCATTGTTGGGTCTTTCTTTGGTGAGTCTTTCCCTCCAGCTGATTGACTGAGGGTCACTCTGCCCACCACATCTTGTGTGATTTTGTGCAAGTGCTGCTAGTACAAAGCCACAAGACTCAGGAAACAAACCCACACCTGGAACAGTAACTCCTCCCCACAATCCTACTATTAACAGCCAATGAAACAGTATTAATAAGGGTAGAAAGACATTAAGACTATTATAAGAAAGGAGAGTGGATATGAGATGACCTACTGAAAGAAAAATGATTTTGAGAAGGTAGAGGGATGGTTGGGAGTTGGAACAATGGAAGGAGAGAAGGTAAAATTTACCTCATGAATATAAAAGAGAATGAAGAATGTGGAATGGAGTATGAGAAGGGAAGCATATATTAACAGGTTTAAACAGAAAATAAAATAAAGTGGGAGAGAGAAAGAAAAAGGAAGGAAAAATAATAAATAATTAATAAAAATATAAGAGCCAAATTGGAGAGAAAGATCCACCACAGCACTATCAACAAATGGGCTAAAATTAATATAGATGCTATGGGAATAAGAGGAAAAATAGAAAGAAAGAAAAGTCTGAGAAATATTTAGTGGAATGGTAAGTGATTTTGAAATGATAGAGGGTGAGGGAATACTAAGAGTGAGGAACAGAATCCAGGCTAAGACAGGGAAAAAATATAATTTGGGATGTAAAAGAAAATAAAAAAGGAGAATAAATAAAAATAAAAAAGTAGGATGAAAGAGAAATAGAAGAAAGACAAAAAAAAGTAAATAAACAGGCCAAGATGCAAAATTAAAATTTGTGACAAAAAAGAGGAGTGGGACCAGTGAAATTTGATATTTGAAATACAGAATTAGTGAAGCTCTAGAGATAAAATTGAAAAAGAAATGCCACAACAGCTACCCTACTTACTACCAAATAGCCAAGATTGTTAAAGATGGAGAGAGAATGCATATTTTAAGAGCAGGGGAAAAGTATGTGAGATGACCCTTGACAAGAATATTGGTTTTGTGTGTATGGATGGGGGAGAAATAGTAAGACTGTGGAATGGAAACAAGTTCTAGCAAGAGAGAAAGCAAACTTTGAAATGAAAATAATATGAGGAAAGAGGAAGGTAAAATGGGCTAAGAGAAGGGAGGGCCAAAATATGTGAATTGAAATACACTATAGTATAAAATCTAGAGACTTAATATGTACAAACTTGCTGGGCAAAAAAAATGAATATTAAAGAGCTACGCAGGAAAGAAAATATAACGAATCATGGAGAACACCACAGTGGATTTCATCTCAGTAGCCTCTTGTGTTTACCAATGTTTTTTCTCTTTCTGAATCTTCCTCTGGTGATGTCAGATGTCTGACGTTAGGCAGCCTGTTCAATACTTCCAGAGATCTGCTGTCCCTGGCTGTCTCCTTCAGTTATTCATCTAGTTACTCTGCACTTAATCAGGTTTAAGCACCATAGCGTGGGACCAAATCTCTCCTGGGGTGGAGGCTCTTGTTTCATCTCAGGCTGCTGCTGCTCAGAGGAGAGTGGTCTTCCAGAGCAGGATGGTTGCTGCCATATGTGGGATGGCTCAGCACTGTGTGTGTGTGTCGAGGGCAGGGGGTGCTCTCTCAGTTCTTTCCCCAAGGCTTCCATCCTCAGTCTCTCTTCAAGTCTCTCTAGTCCACTCTGCCTCCCCTCTGCTAGGGAGTTACTGTTTGTGGCTCTCTCCTTTGGTTGGTAATCTATTCAATCAGTACTCAACAGTCTGGCTTAAGCACCACAGGACCAAGGCAGAGATCCTCCTGGGGTCAGGGCTATTGTCTCCCCTCAGGCTCCTGCCACTTGGAGGGAAGTGGTCTGCCTCAGCACAATGGCTGTTGCTGTTTGGGGGATGACTCAGCACTGGGATCCCAATGGCTACTCTCTCAGTTCTCTCCCCAAAGCTTCAGTCCTTAGTCTGTCCTCAGGCATCACCAACCCACTCTTCCCCAGCCCTGGCCAGAGCCCAGGGTAAGTGGCTGCAAATAAAAATTTGTGTATTGGCCCTTTAACAGCTCTTTGCGTCTACAACCATCCATCTCTGGCAGAGAGCAATCCTGCTGCTTTTAGCTCCTAGTTGTTATCTGTGTACTTTTTGGCCTCTGGTGCTCTAGGCTGGGAATACTAGCTTAGGGTTCAGACCCCATTCTTAGAGGGATCCAACCAGCCACTTAATTATCTTTCCAGCGCTGCTGCCTGTGGGCACCCAGGAAGCCCTCTCAAGTTTCCACTGTACTCTTTACAAAGCAGGTTGTGCTGAAGCTGATTCTTCTGTCTGTCCAAGGTTATAAGGCTTCTCTCTCTCTATTGCTCAGTTGTTTGTTCCAGTGGTTTCTCTACAATTGAGTTGTAATTGCTAACCTCCTGGGAGGAGGTTAGCATGACTTCCATTCACCCATCCACCATCTTCTCAGTCTCTTGCCAGATGTCACTTGAATAATGGGTGCTCGTTTGAACTGCAAGTGTCAATTGAAAAAAAAGTGCATATAAGTGTATCCATGCAGTTCAAACCTGTGTTGTTTGAGGGTAAGCTGTACTATTTTTGCACAGTTTATTTGATGTGATAATTATTTATTGATTTGTAAGAATTTTTAAAAACTATATCCTGATTACTAAATGTATAAAACCTCCATACATGGCAAACCCTCAGCTCATACCATGGTCAAACATGAAAAAATGAAAAAATTTCCTCTAAAGGTCAAGACAAGGAAAGAATGTCCACTCGCACCACTGTTTTTCAACATAGTACTGAAATCCTAGCCAAGGCAATGAGGCAAGAGAAATAAATCAAAGACATTTAAATTGGGAAGGAAGAAATGAAAGTGTCACTTTTTGAAGATGACATGATTCTTTCTATAGAGATTCCTAAATATTGTACCAAAAACCTATTAAAAACAATAAATAAACACAGTAAGGGTGCAAGATGCAGAATAAATGTAAAAAAATATATTGCATTTTTATATATTAACAATATAATTTCAGAAAAAGAAATAAAATATAGTACTTTTTGCAATTACAACAAAACAATAAAATACCTAGAAATAAACAAAATATGTTAAGAACTTGTGCACTGAAAATTATAAAACATTACTAAAAGAGATTGAAGACGATACAAAGAAATAGGAAGGTATTCTGTATCTAGAAATTGGAAGAATCAGTATAGTTAAAATGGCCACATTACCTATCCAAAGCAATATACAGACTTCATAAAATCCTAATGAAAATCTCAATGGCACTTTTTTAAAGAAATAGAAAAAAATCAGATTTTTATAGAAACACAAAAGACTTAATATGAGAAAAATGAATGAAGCTGGAGGTTCCGCACTCCTGACTTCAAATTATACTACAGAAATATAATATTCAAAATAGCAATGTACTGGAAAAAAACAGACACACGGAACAATGGAATAGAATTGAGAGTCCAGAAATAAACCCATGTGTATATGGGCAAATAACCTTCAACAAATAAATAAAAAACATAATGGAGAGAAGAAAGCCTCTTTAATAAGTGGTTCTTGGAAAACTGGAAAGCCACATGCAAAATAATGAAACTAAACTGTTTTTTGGTCTCAATATACACAAATTAACTCAAAATGGATCAAAGATCTAAATATAAGACCTGAAACAATAAATTACATGAAAGAAAACATGAGTACTGAACTTATAGACGTTGGTCTTAGAGTAGGAATTTGACCCTAAATCCAAATTAATGGAACATATCAAACTAAAAAACTGCACAGTAAAAGAAACCATCAACAAAACAAAAAAGGAACCATCCAAATGGAAGAAGATTTTGAAAAGCAACACTCTGACAAAAAGTTAATATTCAAAATATATAAAGAACTCATACAACTCAATACCAAACAAACAAATAATCCCATTAAAATTGAGCCAAGGACCTGAACAGACACTTCTCCCAAGAAAAACATACAAATGGCCAACAAGTATATGAAAAGATGCTCAACCTCACTAGCTGTTAGGAAAATGCAAATTAAAACTACAATGACATACCACTTCACAAATATTACAATGGTTATTATCAACAAGACAGGTTATAACAAGCGTTGGAGAGGTTGTGGAGAAAAAGGATCCCTCATTCACTGCTGTGGGAATATAAACTGGTACAACCACTATGGGAAACAATATGGAGGTTCCTCAAAAAATTAAGAATAGAGAATATGACCCAGCACCCCCCTTTTGGGTATCTACCCCAAAAATTTGAAAAAAAATATTCCCCCAAACATATGCTCCTCTATGTTTATTGTGGAATTATTCATGATAACTAAGACATAGAAACAACTAAAGTGTTCTTCCATAGATGATTGGATAAAGAAGATGTGGTGCATATATACAATGGAATACTACTCAGCCACAAGAAAAGATGAAGTACTGCCATTTACAACAACATACATGGATCTTGATAATATCAGCTTAAACAATATAAATCAGAGAGAAAAAAGTCAAGAACTGTATATTTTCACTCATATGGGATATAAAACTGAAACTAACAAATGAACAAACAAGACTAACAAAAATTCATAGACACAGACAACAGTTTGGTGTTTACCAGAAAAAAACGGAGGTTGGGGCATAATGAAGGGTAGAGAGGTATGGTATATAGTGATAGGAGATCTAGTTCTGGAGATGGGCATACAATAAAATATACAGATGATTATAATACAATAATACACTTCAAACTTATATACTTTTAAAAAATAATTTAGACTAGCTTTTTCTTTCAATTTTTAAAAAAATGTTTCAATTACAGTTTACATTCAATATTATGCTCTTTTTTTAGATGTACAGCACAGTCATTAGATAGTAGTGTAGTTCACAAAGTATATTTCAAATACCCACCTGGTCCCACACATAGTTATTACAATATTATTGACTATAATCTTTACGCTATAATTTATATCTCCATGACTATTTTCTAACTACCAATCTGAACTTCTTAATGCTTGATTTTTTTTCTCCCAACCCCCAAACCTACTTCCCCTCTGGAAGCCTAATAGAATTTTATTAACCAATGTCATTCCAGTAAATTTAATAATCATTCCCCCAAGGGGACCTGTATGCATTATGTGTGTTGCAAATACAGCTCTCAGCCTGTCTTATTCTACAAATTTCTGCATATTTTGGTGATAGAAATTAGTTTTTAATTTTAATGTGGTTGAACTACTCAATATTTTTAATTGATTTTGCTTTTTGTGTTTTATTTAAAAAATCCTTCCTATGCCACCATCAAGCTATTTTTTTACACATTCTTCTGAAATTTGTAAAAGTTCGCTTTTTACATTTGTTTTACTACATATTTAATTCAGTGTGTGTGGCGTGAGGTAGGGATCTACCTTTATCTTTAATATGTATACCCAATTACCTCACGCCAATTTATTAGAAAGCCATCTTTTCCCAACATCAGAAATTCAACTTCTCTCATATATCAGGTTTCCATATATGGGTGATATGTTTTCCAACCCCCTTACATAGTTTATACACTAAAGTCATTACTTTGTTATCTTCAACATCATGGTGAAAGAGTCATTTCCTTTCTTACCTCTCCCTCTGCAGGACCTCAGACTTTGTCTCATGACCTCACACAACCTATCCAACCATTCATATTATCATCTCCTGAAATTGGTGCATGCCCTCAGAACAGTGCCCTTCTTCATCAACTTATGCTGTGTCTCCAATACATTTTTTAAGTCAAATCTCAACTAAAGTTTTAAAAACCAAGTTTTTATATATCTTAGGTTTTCCTGGAGGAATACACATTTTTCAGAAACAATTGGTTCTGTAAATGTCGCTTTTGTAAATGTTCATGTTTCTATTTTGTAAATGATCTCATTTGTATTTATGATATGGATTATTGTAACATGTTTAACTAATAACAATATCATACTTGAGAAAAATATTGTAACTTATTTTCATATGGGAATAACATAAAATAGAAATGAATGTTAATTGCTAATGTATTTAGCCTCTTTCTTAGTATAAAATTTGTGGGAGTTCACTAAATGGAGGCTACTATGATACATATACATACTACTAGTAATAACAATAACTAGAAATAATTTTCAGGATTACAAAGACCTTGGGAAAATATGAGAACTCTCTCTGGAATTACATTTTATACACTTTTGGAACAATAGTTGACAACCATAAATAAATTATTACACAATTACTAAACAAGAAAATGACTTTTGAAATTTTTTTGTTTATTTTTATTTTGTTGTCAAAATCTTTATTTTCCATCCTAAAACCAATGGTATGGGCTAATCATTTACAAAATGTCCTGACTGTTAAAGCAAACACATAAAATTCCTCATTTAAACCCTTATAATAGACTGTTTTTATCACCTGCTCTGTTTCCCTTTGTTCAGGCTTGTATTATTTTAACTTTACAGTGATCTTTCAAATAGACAAATATGACCGTATCACTTATTGTTCATGCCTCACCTTTGTGATTCCTGTTTCTTCCTCATTCCACACAGCCCAAGAAGTAAAGGTAATGGAGTTGTACATTACATCATGGTGAAACTGTAATCTTCAAACTTTATCATGCATGAAAAACAATTGTCATGCTTATCAAGGTGGCAGATTCTTAGATTCGACTTCAAGAAAATATCATTTGGAAGGTGTGGGGAAAAGCAGGTTTTATAAGTAGAATAAGACTACAAATATAATTTTTTTTACATTTCATATCCATTTCCTGGGATTTTAGAATCTCAAAATTTTTGCTGCCTCTAAGTGCCTGCCTGGGCTGAATAAGTTTTTGTCTTTTCCTATTTTTCAGTGTGTACTGTTTCCATTTATCCCATTGACCTAGATGTGGACTTACCCTCTTTCTTTGATTGTCATATATATTCAAAACATATACACATACACACTTGAAAGGTCTTTGTGTGGATACCAGGCTTTTCTAAGTATTTGGAGTAACATAGAAGATGGTATTAAATAACTTCAACAACCTTGAAGTTTTACAGAGCAACCCTATTTTTAAAAGTGGCCACAGTGAATTTTTTTTATTTTTATTCTTTATTGTTGTTTAAGTATAGTTGTCTTCATTTTCACCCCACCACACCCCCTCCCGCACCCATTCTTGCCTCCCACCCTCAAACCTACCCTCCTTTGGTTTTGTCCATTGGTCCTTTATACAAGTTCCTTGATGGCCCTTCCTGTATTATCCCCTATATCCCTCTCCCTGCTCTTCTCTGGTTACTGTCAGTTTGTGTTTTATTTCAACATTTCTGGTTGTATTTTGCTTGCTTGCTTGTTTTGTTGATTAGGTTCCACTTATAGGTAAGATCATATGGTATTTTTCTTTCACCACCTGGTTTATTTCACTCAGCATAATGCTCTCTAGTTCCATCCATGGTGTCCTGAAGGGTATTAGCTCCTTCCTTCTTTCCACTGCATAGTACTCCACTGTGTAAATGTACCATATTTTTTTGACCCACTCATTTACTGATGGGTACTTAGGTTGTTTCCAGCCCTTGCTATTGCAAATTGTGCTGCTATGAACATTGGGGTGCACAGTGAAATTTTTATTGGTTGTAATAATCATGTAGGATCCTGCCCTCTCTCCACCTTTACCTTGCCAGAACCCCTCTCCTTTACCCGCTAAATATATTTCTACTTTCCTCTTGTGTTCAAATAATTCTGACTTCTCACTCCACCCAGCTTCATCTAGTCCTTGCATTCAATCTCAGTTTATGCCAACTTTGACATAACCTGTTCTTTATAATAATGCTGGCATATATTGATGTGGTAAAATAGTAACTGCCCCCAATTGTGATGGTATTAGAAGATGTGGCCTTGGGTTGGTTATGAGAGTAGAGTTCTGATTAATGGAATTAGTGCATTATAAAAGAGACACCTCATGTGAGGACACAGGGCGGGAAATACCAGCTATGAAATAGAAAGAGGGCTTTCACCAGAACAGAACCCTGTTGGCACCTTGAGGTTGGACTCCTAAACCTCCAGAACTGTGAGAAATAAATTTTTTGTTTATAAGCCACCCAATCTGTGGTATTTTGTTATAACAACCTGAACCAACTAAGAGAATATATTTGCTTACATATGTATATTTTAGGCACTATTCTAAGCATAATAACATGTACTATTATCTAGTTCTCATAAAACTCTTCTGACATATTCTCTTGTGTTCCCATTTTACAGAATAAAAATCAAGTGACTTGCCCACGGGCACACAGCCACAAGTGACAGAGCTTAGAGATGAGTCCCAGATGTTATTCATTTGTTGACTTTACTGTCCTTTCTACTGTCATCAGAGTGACATGAGTGGGGCCCTTGTCATGTCACTTACAGTCTGCATTTGAGATACTGGGATTCTGCCAACCAGACTGTTAGCACCCAAAGGGTTTGCCCCATAGTTACATGTCCACTTCCTTCTGATGACCAAAGCCCTGCCCATTTGCTGACTTACTACTTTAAGTTATCATCCTAGAAACATCCTGGTTCACTATTTGTTTCACCAATCTTAGTCCTTTCAAGCCAAAAACATGTTCATTGGTATATTTGTTTACTCAATTCATGGTTGCTAATCAGACCTTTGTTCTGCCATCATTTTCATACTCTATAATCTGCGTAATGTTATGCCACCTGATAACTTTGCCTGATTTGGAAAGTTGTATAAATGCTCTCCAATAAATGCTCATTGTGAAGATTCCCTACCTTGTTCCACTTCTGATATCTCTATACACTTCAACTTGAGACTTCTAATGTGGTCTAAACAACAGCTTAGCCCTGACCACCAAATTTTGGCCACTATTCAGGTCTGGCTTATGTATCAGAGTATAGGCCTATATCCAACACTATAACAACAGAGCCCACTATACCATAATCCTACTTGTTCTGTGTTTTAGCAGTCCACTTTTTATGCTTGTTCTGCAGAAATTAGATTAACACATCAGGTTGCAATATATATATAAAAGCATTTGTATTCTCTTCCTCATCCTATATGCTCTACAACTAGTACATTAATTTTACTTCTATATAATCAAATATTGTTTCCTTTTGCAGGTTTGATATTTTAATTAAAATTTTATTAAATCCATATTAAGCATTCACTCTTTGCAAAAGTAGACTGTGGCATACTCCTCTGTTTTCAGATCCACACGTTCAAGCCCAATTCTCAGCCTCAGAGACCCCATACACCCTTTTATTTTTCTAGTGAAAACAACCCTAAAATATCACTTTCCACCCAGTGACTTGACAGGAATTAATGGCCTCAAGAAAACATTTAAAATAAAATAAATTACAGAGACATTGACAGAGAAAAGAAAATAATTTAGAAGAAAAGCGACTTGGAGGAACAACAGATGGAATGGGTACAATGTCAATGAAAAAAGAAGCTCAGAGAAGGACGAAGAGTAGCTTGACTACAAGGAAAAGCAATGATCCCTGACTCAGAAAGTTGTCCAAACTCAAATCTTACATCTGCATGACAAATGAAAGCTTTTACATATCAGATGTATCACGGGTGATAGATCATTCAGTAAGTCGTCTTTTTATTTTGTTGATGGTGTTCTTTGCTGTGCAAAGACTCTTCAGTTTGATGTAGTCTCATTTGTTTATTATTCCTTTTGTTTCCCTTGCCTGAGGGGATATGTCAGAAAAAGATATTGGTAAGAGAAATGTCAGAGATTTTATTAACTATGTTTTCTTCCAAGAGTTTTATGAATTTAAGACTTACATTTAAGTCTTTAATCCATTTTGAGTTAATTCTCATGTATGGTGTCAGAAGGTGGTCCAATTCCACTTTTTTGTGTGTGTATCTATCTGTCCAATTTTCTCAACATCATTTCTTGAATAGCTTTCTTTGTATGTTTTTGCCTCCTTTGTCAGAGATTAATCCGTCAAACTAATACAAAAATGTTGAATGCAAAGTATAATTAAAAAAATAAAACTTAAAAACCTATTACTTAAAGTCATACTAAAATATAAATAATAAATAACAAAAAGCATTTTAATCCGTATTTGTCTATTTAGTGAAAGATAAAAAAGTTGATAGTAAAAAATAATAGAATAAAAACTGTGCTTAGTGACACTTGTAGAGTTCCAGACAACACAGCTCCTAGGGTTAGGGTGGCCTGGATTCAAATATGACTGTTACCTATTATTTATTTTGTTTAGGAGCAAGTCGTTATCCTCCTGCGTCTTAGATTTGTCATCTGTAAAATAGGGATAATCATAGTCTCTCTCTTCTATGTTTTTTTATAGTTAAGCAAATCATCATTCTAGGTCACATTTGAACAATTCGTGGTATATCTATCAGAATAAAATGTAGAAAAACGCAAGATATGTTTCTAAAGCAACTGCACCTAGTGTACGGAAGCTTCTGAGAAATACCACTGGAGCCCGTAGGATTGCTGTGAAAGGGCAATGGGCCATACAGACTTTAGGAGCCAATGAAGCCTTGTAAAAAATTAGGTGGATGTGCTAGTGTTACCTCAGGAAAGAAAAAAGGATTGAATTATACTATATTGTATATGTCCTCATTTTGTCTCCCTGATACCATAGCTGGAACAACAACAAAAAAAAGTTTCTATTATGTAGCATTTTAACTTGCACCTATTTAAAGTAAATGCTAAAAATACACATATTACCAAGACAAGAAGACTATGTATTTTCAAACAAAATACTTTTAAAGCCTAGAGCCTTTTAAATCAGTTATTAAAGCAAAACCATTTTAATATATACTATTTTAAGAAAGCATTTTACATAATAAATCTTGAACTATACCATCAAAGTTCTGCGTGCTAAATAATTCTTCATTTTCAGTTAGTCACACCAATAGGAGGTAGAAAGTCGATCTTCAATTCTATGTCTCTAACAGTAGGAGAGAAGCAGTGGAAACTTTGGCAATGTTTTCTATCACAAGATGAACTTTAATTGTTTCACATCACTTTCAATTTTATAGGTAGCAAGAATCTATAACAAGTTTAAATCTACATAAAGCCAATCAGCTTATTATCTGAATTTACACAGGAAAAGGAAGAAAAAATGCATCTTAGTCATGTATATAAGTAACACTTTGTTTAAAGGGTGCTGATTATCACATTTCTGACTAAAGTTACAGAGGTTGTATGAGTTAATGAATAAATGGACACACATATAATTATCTAATTCCAGAGAAATAAAATAACAAAAATAGATTGGTTCTTCTATGGTCAGAGAATTAAAATTAAATGCAAGCAGCTAAATACACTGCTTTTTCTGCCTTTAAGATTATCACCCCCTTCAAAACACCACAAACATGGGCACAGTTATATGATGACAGCACATTGTACAAACAGACAGGAGACCGGCTGTTGCAATGGATAGTGACAGTATAAATAAGTTTTGTTTGATGAAAATATTGATAAATATAAAAATGAGGAAAATGCTAGTTCCAGAATTCCCATGATAACCATTCATGCACTGAAACATCACTGCTTGTTGTATTTAGGAACTTTATGTATTTCAGAGTCCCCTTTGAAAAGGAATGTAAATCTCAGGAAGTGGTCATAACTCCAACCTTTAAAAACTAAATGTTTGATAAATACAAAAACAGACATTAGAATGATAGATAAATACAACATACTCATTTGTCAAGTTTATGGATGAAAGATGTTCATATACCTATTTGCAAAGGCATGTGATAAAATTCTTTCTCCTTCCCTTATATTCTGGGTAAATAAACTGAATTTCTTAGAGTCTAAGAATTAACAATAACATGGCACAAGGCCAGTGTTTGGAATGTATCTAAATATCAAGCCTCCAGATTCAGCTGAGAGATATCAAAATATTAATTTATCGGACTTTCTTTCACAGCGGTAGGCTCCTAGAGGAATGAAGGAAGGTTGAGCCTAGAATGACCCTTAAGCTAACTTCTTTTCTAACAGAAGCAAACTGAGAAAAGAGAGGTTAAATAATTTTTTAATTTAAAATAGAGTGTGAATTACAGATATTTTGATGCCATATTTATAACAAGAGATCTTATGCCTAGCATAGTGCCTGTTAAAACAGGTATTGGAAAATATGTATTCAATAAAAAAAAAAGAGAGAATTATAAGCATATCGGGGTTGGTGAACTCTGTGAATTTTGAATTTTTTTTTTACATTTTTTAGGTATTTTAATTATGTTTTTCTTTTCTTTTTTTTTTTTATTTTATTGTTGTTCAAGTACAGTTGTCTGCATTTACCCGTCACCACTCCCTCCCACCCCAGCCATCTGAACCTCCATTCCCTGCTTCCCACCCCTCTTGGTTTTGTCCATGTGTCTTTATAGTTGTTCCTGAAATCCCTTCCCCACCTTATCCCCTCTCACCTCCGTCTGGTTGCTGTCAGATTGTTCTTAATTTCAATGTCACTGGTTATATTTTTCTTGCTTGTTTGTTTTGAATTTTAAAAGAATTTTTAGAAGCTTTGTGATATATATAGAAATAAAAACATATTTCCTAAATATGTTCAAACATATCTTTTTTAATCTAAGCTCTCATCATGGTGCACACATGACAGTCTACCATTCAATGAGTAATCAAACAAGCTGCCTTCTCTTACTCTCACCAAAATTATTTAAAATTAGAGGGAAAGATGGCGGCGGAGTAGGAGGGAGTGGAGTTGGCTTCCTCCTGCCCACTGGTGGGATACCTGGCCAATTTTCTGAGGAGCGGAGCGATCGCCCAGCTGTATTCTAGTGTGTGGGAATATTGACGACCAAGATTGCACACAGTTGAAAAATCAGACAGTAGGAAGTCTGCTTAGGAGCAAAGGGGCCCCTGGGGCCCAGCAGGGAGCTGGGAAGACGGCGGGTCCTGCCGCGGCAACTGCCCAATCTATGCAGGAGCCTGGGGAGGTAGCTGGATTGGGGTGTGTGAGTAGCCAAAGCAGGCGCTCGCCTCTGTTGGGAGAGGCTTGGTCCCCAGTCGGCCAGAGGTCAGTGCATACGTGGGAACTGGTCCGAAGAGGCTGGTGATCCCAGCGGGAGGAATTGGAGCTCTGGGACTGGGCGCGCACCCTGCAAAGCCAGTCAGGGGCAGCTCGGGCTAGTGCAAGACCGGGCGCCCAGGCCGGGGCTCACGGGAGCCGAGTCCAGAGAGGGAAGCGGTCTGCGAATTCAGGGGCGCTGAGCTCACTCCTGGAGAGACCGAGACACAATCCAGCACCTGTGATCGGAGACCTGCGGTGCCGACTGCCTCTGTGGGAGAGGGACAGGGGAGCCCAATCGAGCTCCACTGAGGGAAGCCACAGACCTCATGGACTCCTGACTCAGTGTGGAGACTAGGCAACCCAGGAGGGGTACTGCGAATTCCTAGGAACTGGGCTGAAAGCAGGATGGCAGCTAAGTGTGCAGCTCAGAAAGGAAGAAACAAAAGGAAACCTGATATCTTCCCAGCCTGTTGCAGACAGAAGGACTAGAGGAGCAGGCCTGACTGGACACTTTTACAGCCAGACAACAAAGTTTTTTGTTTTTTGTTTGTTTGTTTGTTTTATTGTTTTGTTTTGTTTCATTGTCTTGGTTTTCTGTTTGTTTCTTTGCCAGTTTTCCCTCACCTTTCTTCCTATCTGTCCTTCTATATATATTTTTTAATTCCTTCTACAATCCCTTCATTTAATATTCCTATTATACTCCTCCTTTTGTTTTTTATTTTTTATTATTTTTTATTTTATTTTATTTTTCCTTTTTTTTCTCTTTTTTTTTCTCCCTTCCCTTCTCTTCTTTATCCACAGGTGAGACACTGAAACCTGGAATTGTGAAGAAAATAGAGTGGGTCTCAGACAAGAGCCAGTCTAAAAAAAACAGAGACAGTAACAATAAATTAACATTGCTGCTCCAGAGAACTTGATAGATCAATTTAAGAATCAGAGGCTAGCAAGGAGAATCCCACAAACAATGGGAAGGCAAAGAAACAATCCCCAAATGAAAGGAAAGGAGGAAGCCCCAGAAAGAATGATAAATGAAACAGAAGCAAGCCAACTATCAGATATTGAGTTCAAAGCATATATTATCAGGCAGCTCAGGAAACTCGAGAAGCTTGATGAACTCACAGAAAACTACCAGAAATTACAGAGAAACTATCATGAACTCACTGAAAACTATGTCAACATGAAAAAGAAAATAGAAACTATTCACAAGGGCCAAGAGGAAATGAAGAATATGACATCTGAACTGAAGAACACAATAGAAGGAATCAAAAGCAGGCTTGATGAGGCAGAGGATCGGATCAGCGAGCTGGAGGACAAGGTTGAAAAAAGCAACCAAAAGGACAAGAGCAGGAAAAGAGGCTCAGAAAGAATGAAGAGGTATTAAGGGAAATGCAGGACAACATGAAATGTAACAATATTCATATAATAGGGATACCAGAAGGGGAGGAAGAGCAGCAAGGGATGGAAAACCTGTTCGAAAAAGTAATGATGGAAAATTACTGATGAGAGAAAAAGGCACATAAATCCAGGAAATACAGAGAGTCCCAATCAAAAGGAACCCTAATAGGCCCACTTCAAGACACATCATCATTAAAATGGCAAAATTCCAAGACAAAGAGAGAATCCTAAAGGCAGTGAGGCAGAAGCAGGAAGTAACCTACAGGGGAACTCCGATAAGGTTAGTAGCTGACTTCTCAATGGAAACACTCCAAGCAAGAAGGGAATGGCAAGAAATATTCCAAGTAATGAGAACCAGAGGCCTGTAACCAAGACTACTCTACACAGCAAGGCTCTCAATCAAGATAGATGGACAAATAAGGAGCTTCCCAGACAAAAGAAGTCTAAAAGAATACACCTCCACCAAACCAGCTCTGCAAGAGATTCTAAAAGGACTGCTTTAAGGATAGGAAGGGAAAGAGAGAGAGCGTGAGGAACAAAAAAAATGGCAATGAATAAGTACCTATCAATAATAACCTTAAACGTACCTGGATTAAATGCTCCAATTAAAAGACATAGAATAGCAGAATGGATAAGAAAGCACGACCCACACATATGCTGCCTACAAGAGACCCACTTCAGGACAAAAGACTTACACAGACTGAAAGTGAAGGGCTGGAAACAAGTTTTTCAAGCAAACGGACAAGAAAAAAGAGCTAGGGTAGCAATACTCATATCAGACAAAATAGACTTCAAAAAACGGGCCATAGAGAGAGATCCAGAAACACTTTATAATACTCAAGGGAAGAATCCACCAAAAAGACATAAATATTGTAAATACATATGCACCCAACACAGGAGCACCCAAATACATAAAGAAAATCTTGAAGGACTGCAAGAAAGACATTGATAGCAACACAGTTATAGTAGGGGACTTCAACACCCCACTGTCAAAAATGGGCAGATCCTCCAAACAAAATATCAGCAAAGACATTGTGGCACTGAACAATGCCCTAGAAGAAATGGACTTAACTGATATATATAGGGTCCTTCACCCCAAAGAAGCTAAATACACATTCTTTTCAAATGCATATGAAACATTTTCAAAAATAGACCATCTGATAGGACACAAAACAAGCCTCAACAAATTCAAGAAAATTGAAATCATACCAAGTATTTTCTCTGACCACAAGGGACTGAAATTAGAAACCAACCCAAAGGAAAAAAACCCAAAACACTCAAAATCATGGAGACTGAACAGCATGCTGTTAAACAATGAATGGATCAAGAACGAGATTAGGGAAGAAATCAAAAAGTTCCTTGAAACAAATGAAAATGAACTGACAACAACCCAAAACTTATGGGACACAGCAAAAGCAGTCCTGAGAGGGAAGTTCATAGCAATACAGGCCTACCTAAAAAAACAGAAACAGTTTACATAAACAACCTAACCCTACGCCTACAAGAACTCAAGGAACAACAGCAAAGAGAACCCAGAGCAAGTAGAAGGAAGGAAATAACCAAGATCAGATCAGAATTAAATGACTTAGAGACTAAAAGGACAATTCCAAGGATCAATGAATCCAGGAGCTAGTTCTTTGAAAAGGTAAACAAAATAGACAAGCCTTTAAGCAGGCTCATCAAGAAAAAAAAAAGAGAGAGGACCCAAATAAACTCAATCAGAAATGAAAGGAGATATTACAACTAATGCCACAGAAATACAAAGGATTTTAAGTCACTACTATGAAGAACTGTATGCCAAGAAATATGAAAACCTAGGAGAAATGGACACATTTTTAGAAAAATATAATCTTCCAAAACTCAATAAGGAAGAAACAGAAAGCCTGAACCAACCAATAACAGCAGACGAAATTAAAGCAGTAATCAAAAAACTTCCAACACAAAAAAGCCCTGGTCCAGATGGTTTCACAGGAGAATTCTACAAAGCATTTAAGGAAGAACCAACACCTATCCTTCACAGACTATTCCAAAAAATCCAAAATGATGGAAGACTCCCAAACTCTTTTTATGATGCCAGCATCATCCTAATCCCAAAACCAGAAAAAAGACACAACAAAGAAAGAAAACTTCAGGCCAATATCACTGATGAACATTGATGCTAAAATCCTCAACAAAATATTAGCAAACCACATCCAGCAATTCATTAAAAAGATCATTCACCATGACCAAGTGGGTTTAATCCCAGGGATGCAAGGATGGTACAACATTCACAAAACAATAAACGTAATACATCACATAAACCAAAGCAAAGACAAAAATCACATGATCATATCAGTAGATGCAGAAAAAGCATTCGATAAGGTACAGCATCCATTTATGTAAAAGATACTTAGCAAAGTGGGAATAGAGGGAGCATTCCTCAACATAATAAAGGCCATATATGAGAAACCTACAGCCAACATTATACTCAATGGACAAAAACTAAAATCTTTCCCACTAAGATCAGGAACAAGACAAGGTTGCCCACTATCACCACTTCTATTCAACATAGTTCTGGAAGTTTTGGCCACAGAAATCAGATGAGAAAAGGAAATAAAAGGCATCCAAATTGGAAAGGAAGAAACAAAACAGTTGTTGTTTGCAGACAACATGATAGTATACTTAGAAAATGCTATAGACTCCACCAAAAAACGCTTGATCTAATCATTGAATTTGACAAGACAGCAGGATATAAAGTCAATATCCAGAAATCAAAGGCATTTTTGTATACCAACAGTGAAACAGCAGAAACAGAAATCAGGAAAAACATCCCATTTGATATAGCAACAAAAAAATTAAAATATCTGGAAATAAACCTAACCAAGGAGGTAAAAGACCTGTACTCAGAAAACTACACAACACTGAAGAGAGAAATCATGGAAGACACAAACAAATGGAAACATATACCATGCTCATGGATTGGAAGAATCAACATCATCAAAATGTCCATACTCCCCAAAGCAATATATAGATTCAATGCAATCCCTATCAAAGTACCAATGACATAT